>JAQGAX010000362.1:0-17656 GCA_034698105.1 Plectus exinocaudatus | reverse complement strand
CAGTAAACTTTAATGAACAGAGCTTCACATTTGTTGCAGGGATGTTGACGGGCAGGCAAAAGTCATCTCGGTTCAACCGGAAAGAAATTTTCAGGTTAGCATAACTGAATTTTTGCGAAGGTAGTCTAAAAAATCATTTTCTTACAGTACATGCTACAGTGTATATTTATTTTAATTGCAGAACTTTAATAAAATTGTAACATTCAGCTCTTCTCGCAAGAATGCCTGAAGAGGAATTACTACCCTAACTCCCTGACGTGATCTCCAATTCGAATACGCCAGACGGACCAGAGCACGCATGCACGTCTTGACGGTGATCAAGGGAACCAGTCCTTAAGCCATGCTCCGTCAACAACTATGGAACCGCCACGCACAATACTCACACAAGGCCTCATTCAGTTTTCCCGCCATGTGGAATAAAGACCTATGTTTCACAGCTATGAAAAATGAAGATGTCTTATAACTACAGTATAAATAGTGTTGATAACCTTTTCTGCTAAGCAGCAGAGACGTTATAATGACGGAATAATCAATGACATTTGTGGCATCAGATTTGGTTTAATTCGTTTCAATGGGAATTTAATCGTCAATTTTAAGCCAAAACCACCTCCTTAAAAAATAAAATTAATATTCGACAATTTATCATTTACCACCTGCATGATTGTCATCGAAATAATGGCTAGGAAACGATGATAATTGATTTGAAACCAAGAAATTAAACAAACACAGCTCGGTAGCCGCCAACCACCCGTTTAGTGTTCATATATCGCCTTCTGAAAGCGTAATGGAGCGCTATGTGCTCGCCACACTAATGGCGCTCAAATGTATGCGAGCCTCTCGCCAAAGTACATGCATTCTTCATGTTGGTTGCAGCGTGGACGCGGGGCAGGACAATATTTCATTCTGATTGATGGGATGGGCATTTGCACTTCTCAGTGACACAGATTGCAAGCAGCTAAATACTCATCGTCAAGACGTCGAGTGTGGATTGCCGGAAGAGCAGGAGCGACCCGCGCGCACGTGGGGATGTCAAATCGACCTTGAAGTATACGGAGCCGAGTTCTCGAGGTGAAACACACCACAAAAATTTATCAATGAACAATTTATCGAGGTTCTTATCAAGGTACAAATTGATCGAGTTGTTTTTTATCGAGCAGAAGAACATATGAGATGTCAGGTTTGGAGTTTTCTGGCTGCAGCTCCACAGCATACTTACTGTACACTGACGACGTGAATGCCTTCGTAAACTCTTTGACGTCGTCTAAAAGCTCCCAAGAATGGGGACGGATATCTTTGGCGTTGCTTGATTTGGTAGCTTTTCTGAACGCTTTCTTTAAAAGAAAAATGGAGTTGACGGCCGCTTGTGGGACTAATTCCTTTGGATCGTAACGTAGCGTCCTACTTTTTGCCTTGATTGTCCATTTGGCTGGTTCGATCCGAAGGTATGGAGGATTTCCAGCATACGGAGGATTCCCTGTTAGCATTTCAACTAAGCAGCATCCAATGCTCCTAAAAATTTGATATTGATACATTTCTTGGTTAGAAATAAAAAATTTCTAACCAAACGTCTGCTTTTCTATCGTATGTTGAATAATCAGTTGAATTAAGTACTTCGGGTGCTTGCCAGTATTTCGTACCTACCGTTCTATTTGGAGCATGAGCTGGATTTGTGGAACCCAAAAATGTAACATGAACAGAATCAGAAAGACCAAAATCTCCCAATTTTATGATTCCTGATTCGCTGATAAGCAGGTTGGCGCCTAAAATATGATACGGTGTACCAATTTTTCGAACGAAAGCAAAAGTCACGATACATTTAATATTGCGATGAACAATTGGTTTCGGTTTCAGCGTATGCAAGTGAACGAGGCCTTCGAGTGCTTGTTCCAATATTGTAAGTGCTTTGTTTTCCGATAACCTCTTTCCAGATGATCGCAAGATATTATTACGAACAGACTCTTTCATCAGTTCCATATACAACAGGAAGCGATTTTCTTCAATTCTGAATCCTACTCCTTTTATAACATTCTTGTGGTTTATTGCTTTTAGTGTCCTTGCTTCTGCTGCAGCTGAAGTTATCAACTGAAAAGATTTGGCCACTGATGCTTATAATGCGCAAAATTTTATGCAACTAAAGTTTTACACCTTCTTTACAGCACTTTCTGAAACGTTGGGAAGAGCGTCAATAATTTTGACAGCCACATCTCCTCGACCTTCAAGCTTGCTTTGCATCACTCTGCCGAAGCTTCCTTCACCGAGTAGTACGTTACCCATTGGACAAGCATCCGAGATCTGAATGGAAAATTTGAAGGTGCTTATCAAATTAAACTTAGTTACCTACCGAAAGATCCAGTTTCAATATAACTGATTGAGAAAAAAGAAAAGCCGTTCCACTGGATAGAATCTGTAATTTGGGAAGCAATAAACTATTTTCTTCGATTCGTTGAAATTGTTGTTCACATCTCATAATAAAATTATGTGCAGTGAGCTTTTGTTGAAAGGACCATATTGAACTTCGAGAGGTCTCTTGGAAAGCGAAAAAAAATCGCCCATCATAAAATAAAGGTGAACTGATTACTCCTTCGTTAAATGAGTGCCCTTGCCTATTATTACATACATTGCATGTGCAACTAATAGGAATGATGGAGTTATCGGTGCCGTCGAACTTTATTTTTAAGATTCTGTCTTTTTCATTATACGAAGTAATAAAATAAACGGCGCTGTCTTCAATGAACGGCTTTTGCCAGCGCCCGTCGACAGTTTTGCTTTCAAAAATAATATCAGTAGTAAGTTCGGCTGTGCCGCTAATTTGTACTTTGCAAACACAAAAATTTGTCTGATTGAATTTTGTTTTCACCCAGTAAGAGATTGAATAAATAACGCCGTTACTTGATTTGTACACATATGTATAATATTGCTGTGCAAGTTGAATTCCCACTGAATGCTCTGCGAGAATTTCAATTTTTCGTTTCGAATAATTTGCACCGAACATCACAATGAACAGTTTTCCAGATTTTTTCTCTTTGATCGCGGCAAGAAATTTTGTTTCTCCAGCATGGCTTTCAACAGCGACGAAGTTACTCCAACTTGTATCGTCTTGAATTTGCTTGAGTCGGTCAAAATCCAAAACTGTTTTCGTTTCTGTTTCCCAGTCAACGTGAACAAAGCAAGACGCTACATGATCACGATAATAACAACCCGATGCGTCAGCATTGGGAACAAACGAAATATTTCCAGATGAAACTTTTGTGGCTGCCAACAAACGAAAGTCAGTTGACAAATGTGACTTAGTCGTTGAATGGGATCCGCCCATTGTGACACAAAATTCTTAATGACGTGATGCCGCGTCCAACCACGGAACGTCAACGTGGCTAGTAGCGTGTGACGCTTAGTGGGCTTGCGACAAGTCGTCTGCAGCTCTATTTTCTTATCAGCTAGCTGTCTTGGCCTTTACACTCTTCAATGAGTTACACCGATCAAACAACGTTCGATTTCATTCATTCAGTTACAATTTAGAACGTTCAACCCTCTTCCAACCATGAAACGTTAACGTCGCTCGTTGTACGTAACGTTCAGTGCGCTTACGACAGGTCGTCGTCTATTGCTCTATTTTCTTATAATACAGTATCTTGAATATTTTTACTCAGTGCCATAAGCTATATGGGTGTTTCATTTGATCTTTGCACAGTAAAAACTGGGGCATACATACGGACAGCTGGCAAACAAGAATTCAGGAACGAAGAGCAAAGCTTGGTGATACATACGTTAAATACTGTGGTCGCATTTTGCAATGACATACAATTGTTCTTAGAATATGCCCATTACTCCAATAATACTATAAACAGCAGGTATCAGCTCACAATAGTTTTCGAAGATGCGGGATAGATTGCATAGTTGCAACTCCTTCTGGGGGTTACGCAACCCAAAATGGAATCCTTGCATGTCCTGGTCAGCCAACGTCAATAATAAGCAACTGTTCTCAACATTCGGCTGCAATTTTCCACGAAAACTTTCAAAGTGAGGCGCGGTTTTCGAAAAATAAATATAAAAATAAACGATAAATTTATTATACCGTAGCAAGACTAGTAGCGATCACAAGTTAAAAACGAGATGCATCGCTCGCGCGCGACCTTGCACATAAATAGGATCAGATACGGATTGCACAAAGTGAAAACGTCGTAGAAATTGTAGTACCAATTAGACATTAAATCTACATTGACAGATAAATGTCCCGAATCTCCCATCCACCAGAGAAATGAGAAGACGTTGTAAGTAATAAATGATAGGGAGGATACTAAATTGAAGATCGCGAGATGAAGTTCGGCCTTTTTCCGCGTTTTTTCGCTGCTTGGCAAACTGCGCTGCTTGCGATCGCGAACGCTGACTACTATGGTGAAAGTATTCAGAAAAATGATGACCGGCGTGCAGAAGATGATCTCGAAAATGAAGTCCAGCAGAGAATAAGCACTGTTTGACTGAAAGGAAAAACTAAGCGCCCCGTTTGCCCGGTTCTTACGTATTTATCAGTGTTAATATAGGTCGCTGGCCTATTAGGACCGGCTCGGTTTAGAAACTACCAGACTCCAAAAACTACAAAAAAAACTACAAACAAACATTACTCGAATATTAGTCGGAAAACCCCCTCCCAAATTCCACCACTTGTTACAGTCTGCCGGTGCTGATACTGATTACTGATCATTGCAAGCTACCAGCACCAGTACTTGATGCCTGCACAGTACACAGAACATGAAACACAAATAGCACCAGCATCAGGACTCAAATACAGATAATATTATATATTGGTGATGGACCGGGGCCCTGGTTTCGCGGCCCCGCCCCGGAACCCCGGCTGTATCCTGCAATCCATTACTAATATATACCGATTGTATATATGTATAGTACAGTGAACATCGCTTATAGCGATATCGGTTATAGCGGTAAATCGCTTATATCGGTCAAGACTGGCCGGTCCCAGAGGGTATCCTACCACGCCTAATAAAGTCGTTTATACCGGTATTCGCTTTTACCGGTCAAAATCTGCCGATCCCCCATTTACCGCTATAAGCGATGTTCACTGTACAGTATATCCGGACCAAAATTGGCCAGCTTGCTCATTTTTTCCTCTCATCATCAGTATATTGACGATAACTTTAGTTCTTACATCGTTGTATTCCAACTGCAGCAGATCAATATCGTCATTCGCATAAACACTGTAGCAGCAGGGTGTCCACATCGGAATGATCACCGAAATTGGCAGAATCCATTGCGCAATGACAAGATATCGCACAGCATGCGTCTTCCATAACTGAAATTGGTGCGTTCCTTGCAGTAACATTATCAGATCATCAAATAAGTCCAGCTGCCAATCTAGTTGACAATGTTTAAATTTGAGTGATTTTGCAGCTGATCATTGCCAAGTGAACATTGCCCATCAAGCGGCAAAGCACAGCGCTTTTGCGGAGGGAGGCAGATACTGCATGATCACGGGGGAATGGGCATACAGAGGGCACCGATATGGGCTTCGGAAAATGGCCGGCAGGCGGAGTGGAGGAGGGTTACCTCCAAACGATCACTCGGATTGACTTAATTTGGAATGGTACTGCGCAATTTTCTAAGTAGTAATAAATTCATAACAGCAAATGAACAATTCTTTACCGCATTGTAGCGCAGGGGGAAAGCGATTGCGATAAGTCGATTGACCGACATAGCTATGAGGCCCAAAATTTGCACGTAGCTAATGTACCATTCGAAACAATTTGCAATAGTCGGCAAAAGCTGAAAAGATGACAATAAAAAATGTTGAGGTTGTTGTATTTTAGTCAAAGAATAAAAATCAAAGTCAAAGTTGCCATTTTTCGATTCTGAAACATTCACTTTCATCCAACATTCGAGCTATTTCTAAGCCGCCGGAGGTGATCCTAAGACTAGCCAGTATGTCCATCGGTCCGTTCGTCCCACCCTGTAGGTTGCTGGATGTGTTCAAAGCCAAAATACCCAAACCATCAGCTTACCAAATCATCAGCCCACTTGATCCATACATCGGCGAAAAACAGAATTGGTAAGTGAGTCATGAATACTCGATGCCAGAGATACAAAGTATCTGCAATTCCTGTTGAAATGAACAGCACGAAAAAAGCTGAGTTGAAATATTTCTTTCGTTCTCTGAATATAACATAAAGCAGCAGATCGTACAGCACTGCAGTGGGCACAGTGATGGCTATGAGATAGGGACTTAAAGACATGTGCCCGCGAAATTGGGGACTTGCCACTAGTAGAAATTCAGCAAACTGCACTTCAGATCATGAAAAGTCAATCAATATTGCTGTGATGACCTGAACACAGTGAGGCTGAGATATGGGAACTCAGAGATCACAGGACAAACTGAGGTAAAATTCCGAGAGCCGTATTGCTACATTTGTGGTCATGTAGTCGAATAACAAAGCTATGGCTCTAAAATTGCTAGAATAAGTGTATTTTGAGCTCTCAGGTGCCTGACGCTCATTGAAGCAAATTCTTATAACGAATAAGATTGACTGAAATTATAAGAAAAGCTATTGATTAGTGCGCATCTTAACGGCGTGTTGGCATCAATTGATGTACTTCCTATTTTGAGATCAAGAGAACAACCACCTTCGACTGTTATTTGCTTCATTTTAATGTCAGAGAAATCGTCGTGCCATTGCTCATTAGCAGCGATGCACATACCTGTACGTTGCATACAGAGGTGGGCGTTGGGGAGGTGGGGGTTGTGTCAACCCCCAAGCGCCGACATGTAACCCTTTTCGTCTCCCCTTTCATACAGTTTCTTGTTAGCAATCCCTTTCCTCTCAATTACCTCTAGCATTCGGAACCATTCACCTGGTTCGACAGTAAGCGGGAGCAATTTTAAATTGGACCTTTTGACTTGCAACCGAAATGAGCAGAGAATGTAAATTATTCGACAAACCACCGAAGTCAAATAATGAATACATAAATTCAAAAACTAAAACAATAAGTAGAAAACACGATAGTTATGAGTTAATGTTACTTGCATCGTTAAAAATAGCATTCCAGTGTTCAGAGTAAGGTGAATCTTACAACAATGAAACAATCACAAATACCCATAACACAGTAATTTGTGAACAGCACCTAGAACTTTAATTTCTGCTGTCAAATAACCGATATTTGAGATTAATACAAATTGGTTTCCACCACAATCGATTGTGAGCACTGTCGCATAGCGACTCAAATGGGACGGCAGAGGGTGCGCTGATTAACTGCCGATACATCTCATATGACATACGTATCTCTGTGTGTGGTATGACACTCTCGGTGTGTGGTTCAAATAGAAAAATGAAGTAATTCGCAAACCTATCGTCTCTTAGTGAGAAACTCGTTCCTGTATTAATATCAAGTTCTTGATGTTTTGATTTTGCATTTATTCTGTGCATTGCATTTTCATTTTGCATTAAAATTTTTTGCTTTTTATGCTTTCACCAAAAGCGTGTTATTTGTCATATTGCAGGAAAGCAACGACGCTAAAGACGTCCACTTGCATTCCGTCGCTGTCAAATGTCTTCAAATGTCGATCACTTGCCTGGTATTATCACTGAACAACCAATCGCGAGTGCCAGCACCGGTACCATCGACGGACAGTTGATGTTTCCTACCGAGCAGGAAAGGCACGAAGACACTGAAAGAGAGCAGCAAAATGCAAACGCGCCTTCCGATTGCGCATATTGTAGCTATTGTTGCACAACCGTGGGTTGCGGCGGCCCGGAAGACGTCAACTGCGATCTATGCTGCTGGTGCTGCTTCTGCCGTTTCTGTCTCGACGCTGATTGCTGCAACTGCTCGGCCTGTTGCCATGGTTGCAGTGATTGTAGTTGTGTAGACTGTAATTGCGGCGATTGTAGTTGTGGAGATTGTGGCGCGGTCGACTGCGGCGGATGCGACTGTAATGTTTGTAGTATAATGTAATTCGTTCATTCAAGAGATCAGTCGTCATCTGTCCTTTGAAGATGTGCGAGAGCGTCACGTGATTGCCCAATAGCGATGACGTACATACAGTATAATACATTGTACATTGCCCAACGCATTGCACAAGCCCGATTTGTAACAAGAAGCAACAATAGATTAGACGATTCTATGCTTGCTAGTTTTTGCTATTTTTTATATGTTTTGCATGCTTTTTTGTAACTTATTGTTCTCATATTGACAAATCTGAATGCATTGGATTGGTTTCACATATACAAATACCGCAAACTTAAAAGAGTGCATTTTCGGGGTGTGAATCGTTCGTTCTCACTATCCAGACAACCGTTTCTTCCAATCTACGGATCATTTGAAAGAGCGCAAAAATGCGTCTCAGGATTCAATCCTAACTTGCAAATTCATTATCTGTGGAGCTTTTTCTTTTTGGGCTATTTCGGCGACCTTAGTCTATCGACCTGTCCGTTCGTTCGTCCGTCTACACATGATTCTGTTTCTAGAAAGCGTATTTGTGAAAGTTTCTTGGAGCAGAATTTTTGCATTTGGGACTATCGAACGTCTTGAATCTACTGGATGTTAGTTCTGCAGAATTGGATTTTGGGGCGTATTTGCAGCGTGACACCAGATTTTTATACAGCCTTTTATCAGGTATATTAGTATACGTATTCATGGGCCCCTTCACATTGAAAGCAGCGGTGCGCACCTTCCTCATTTGACCGCCATCGTTAGCAAGTGCGTTTCATCACGTGTCATAGCAAATTAACGGGCACGGCCAAGATTTATGCAAATTGCTATCGTCATCTTGACAAATATTGTTCATCAACAGCCAAGCTCACAGGAAATTGCGTTGTGTTGTACTATGTACCTTGCTTCAAACGGAAAAGCGTTGTCGGTCGAGAATAATTTCCTCTCTGATGCAATTTTGTGAAAGCAATTCTGAGCTATTTTGTCGATGTGAATGTTTCTTACTTTCAGTTCAAAATTATTAAGGCAAATTTTGACATGACAAATGCAAATAATTTGTCAATTGTGGCAAATTCGAGCTCGTTGCCTGATTTCTCGGAGGCCGCACTCTTATTCTGGATTTACTTTTGCCAAGGACTTTTCTTGATGGCAGCCAATGTGCTAATATTTGGAGCGATTGCGTTTCACAAACCGTTGAGACAGCGAAAAGAGTACATTGTAATCGCTGGCCTAGCGCTTGTGGACTTGGGCGAAGGTAAGATCGAATTTTCACTTCCCGTCAACAGTCAATCGGATGCCCCTTTTTGCCAACTACCCGTCACTTGTTGCGAAGCTTAAGCACGGCACTAAAATACATACTTTTCCTTTCCTTTCACGTTCAGAGCTCCAAAATGAAATACTGTTTAATAGACAAGCTGATGAGAAGATGTTGAAAGGAGCTTGTGACAAAATAATTTGACCTCAGATTGCGCCAAGCCTGCGTGAAATTCGAAAGAATATTTTCCCCCCAATGTACCACCTTTGCATGCAAAATATTATGCAAAGATGATCCGAAATAGAGATTAGATAAAGGCCTGATATGCCTCTGTTAAGTTCCGTGTTACGGTTTGCCGTGTTTAATACGCTGAATATGCTTGCACAGCTGTGTAAAAAGTAACTAATTAAGGATTCAGTGTATAATAGTCACTCCCTCCAAAAAGTTGCGAAAACGAAATATTGTATCATTAGCAAATTGATCCAAGGATGTTGAAATGAACCTGTGACAAAAATATCTCGTCCGTAAATTGCCCAAAAACATGAAAGGCAATTTAAAACTATTTGCATATATTTATATATCCCCACTGTCCATCATTAACTGCGAATATATTTTTCAAATACAGTCAAACCCGAATGTAAGAGCCGGCACGGGAAATCGAAAAATGGCCCTTATATCCGGGCTCCTCTTACACCCGGTCTCTTACATCCGGGTTCTATTGAATAGAGTGTTCGACGGGGGGCAGCCAGGGCTTATCATGCCTCTGCCATGCTACGTGATCAAGGGAGGATTGATACTGTGCCTGGTGCTTTGCGCAAGCTCCGCAGCAGTGTTACCGTAACCTAAAGATACATATTTTGGGGTTAATTCGACTGCAACAAAGTCACTATATTGCTGGTCCTATTCTTGCATACGAACTTCTAATACGCATGTCATGTACCACGTAATAGGTTATGAAACGTCAAGTCGCGGGAAAGGAAGTAGACCAGAGCAATATGCAAGGGTCACAGGGTGTCGAAAGGCTAGTGACGGCGTTATTATTTTATGCATGGTCCCCTTGCACATTTGTTACAAATCAGCTATTTCGTTCTAGGCGTTGGCCTTTTTACTGCCGGCTTGATAAGAAATATCTACATCTTCGAAGGCTCGGCAGAAAAACTTGTCTCTCGTAAATCATGTCTACTAAAACCGTGGAACTTTGTGTTCATATGGACAGATCCACTCAGTCACGTGTATCTGCTTACAATCAGCATCGATCGTTTTATTGCTGTCAAATATCCGCTCAAATACTTTACATTTACGACGCGATACGCTTACTTTTTGGTGGGTGGAACGTATCTTTTCATGTTTATCAACGTATTTGCTGGAATCATTGTAACACTACCGTATTCTTATCCTGAACTAATACAAATTTGCCTTACTAGTTCAAGTTTTCAAAACAATTATCGTCTATACTACAACTGTTTGTCAGTAGCAGCTGACTTTTCGAGTATTATATTGTATGCAGCGGTTATTTATTTGAGCGTGAAAAGAACAAAGCAGCACGACAACGATCATAGAATTACGGCGCTTCAAAAGCAAGCGATGAATGTACAGCGAATGGTTCGTACTTTCTTTGTCTAAACACAGGCCTGTCACGACATCTTTCGGCTACGTCCTGGGGTAATGTATCTCAAACTAAACTTTTTCTCGGGATTGATCACAAAAATGCATCTGTATCATAATCCCCAGACATATTTTGATGATCGGTAATGTGATTGCCATGACAGTATACTTACTATGACATATACTGGTGCATTGCAAGCAGTGTCTTCTTTGCTGCCTTGCTGATATGGGTCCATTGTAATTGCAGCTAAATGATCAATACATCAATTAGTTATTATTTCAGGTGACAAGAACACTGGGCATGTTTAGCATCTGTACTTTCCTGTTCAACTGCATCCCATTGATGGTAAAGATTCTCACAATGACAAACGTCGGCGGGGCACTTGACTTAATCATCCCCTATACATACGTCATCAACCAATTCAATCCAGTGTGCAACTTTTTCATATTCACTCTTCGTCACCGCGAACTGCGCATCGGTGTGAAGAATTTCATAAAGTGCAACCGACTAACAGAATCGGCGCTGCAGATGGCCTCCATTAGCGCCCAGAAGGCGAAAAATTCCTGCTGGCCATTCAGATCGAACCGAGTGGCTGATGTGGAACCACCAGCTGTCCGTTGAATCTCAGTACAATACTGTACCGTCGCTGTCAGTCAGTGAGTTTGACTGGCTTGACCTTGGCTGTTCCATTTACCATGAGCACTGACTTCAGTAACGCACCAGTTGATTCTCCGCTCGAGGACAGAATTATGTCCCGCTTTTTTTAGCAATTAACCGTACAGTCCGGGTGAACTTTCTGTGTTACTTAAAGTAACTTCCAGTTGTATTTTTTTGCGTTCAGAGAATTATGGCGCTTCAAAACCAAGCGATTAGTGTCCAGCGAAAGATTTGTACTTTCTTTGCGTAACCACCGGCCAGTCGCTGTCATATCCACGGATCGACGCAGGGGGAGGGGAAATTTCAACAATTTTCGGGTGGGATAATAATACCCCAAAAATTTCAGTTACGTTCTGAGGGTAATATAATCTAAAAATGAACTTTTTCTGCCATTGAAATCCAACTGAGCGGTCGGTGTAAATCCATCGATTCTCCATTGAATCCAATTGCTGTTAGTCAATAGTTAGTCACAATTATGAACTGTGGTTGTTTCGTGTCATCATTTTTACTTTTTTTAATTGCATTTGCATAATTTTGATTTATTTATTTTGTTATTGCAATAGTACTTGTATTATATTAGAAATTTATTTTCAGTTTGAATTGTGATTATTATGAAAATATATGAATACAGTATGGCTCAGATTTGGGGAATCGAAGTTCAGAGGGCAAACTGTGATAAAATTCCGTGAGTCATGTTTGTGTATGTGCGGTCACGTTGTCGACTAACAAAGGCACTAAAATTGCTAGATAAAATGTATTTTGAGCTGTCAGGTGGTTGGCGCTCGAAAGCAAATACTAATTATGCATAAGATTGCCAGAAATTATTAAGACATCTGTTGAATAGCTCACGTCTTAAAGGTATACTCTTAGTCAACATCAATGGGCGTGCTTCCTATCTTAAGAGCAAAAGTACAGCTACCTGCAACTAACAAATGCTTTATTTGAACCGCCATTAACAGCGATTAACACATTGTATGTAGATTGAACCCAGAGGTTGGCATTGGATATGGTGGGGGTGATGCTAACCCCCCAAGCGCCGACGTGCAACCTCATTGTTCTTCCCTTCTGAATGGTTGTTATTAGCAATCACTTTCCTTGCGTCTAGAAATTCCATTTCTGCTGTCAAATAATCGATATTTTAGGCGAATATGAATTGGTTTCCAACAGGCGCGGCACCAGATACAAAAGTTTGCAGTGGAAGCCCAAAAGAAGCGGAAATTCAAAATTTTCTTTACAATTGTTGCGAGTGAAAATCCAAATGACTCCCAAATACAAAGGATTCCCCCGTCCATTCCCTTGCGCTGCGCCTGGTTACCACCGCAATCGATTGTGAGAACTGTCGCATAGCGACTCTAATGGGACGGCAGAGAGCGTGACGATACATCTTAGATGACATAAGTACCTCTGTGTGCGGTATAACATTATCCGTGTGTGGTTTAGATTGAAAATGGAAATAATTCTCTCGAGCCTGTCGTCTCGTAGTGACAAACTTCATCTGTTATAAATATTTAAGTGTTTTGTTTTAATTTTGCATTTTTTCTGTTTAAAGGGTCCTATTTACAGTATACTGTCGTCAAAAATACACAACGCTGGAGCACAACCAACCCATTGGTCGATATTCTGTTGTTCCCTTAGGCACTAGGATACTTAAAAATCTGTCGTGCGAAATATGAACGGGTCACTTAGCTGACACGCGATTTGACATGGGCATGGGCACGTTATGCCAGAAATAATCGATAATTGTATGATTCGACGTGATAAGATCAACGTGGCGTTCATTGACGCATCGTTAATATAATATTTCGCGCGACCGATTTTGAAGTAGCCTAGCGCAAATGGAAACTACATCGAAATCGGCCTCGCGGTTCGGTCGCGTGCCAGCGTTGCCTATACTTGTCATATCGTAGAAAAGCACGACGCTAAAGACGTCCACCTGACTTCCGTTGGTTTAAAATGTCTTCAAATGCTGATGACTTCCCTGTCATAATTACTGAACAACCGATTCCGGCCGCCAATGCCGGCATCGCCGACGGACAGCTGAAGTTTTCTACCGAGCAGGAAGGGCGTGCAGACATTGAAACCGAGGCGCAAGTAACAAACGCGCCGGGTGACGGCAACCATTGTTGCACACCATTGGTGTGCGAAGGCGTTGCGGACGTCATCTGCGACGTGTGCTGCTGGTGCTGCTTCTGCCATTTCTGCCTTGGCGTTGATTGCTGCTAGCTCGGCCTGTTGTCATGGATGCAGCGATTGTAGTTTTGCAGACTGAAATTCTGGTGATTGCAGTTGTGGGGATTGTGGCCACTGCGGTGGATGCGACTGCAATAGTTGTAGCATAATGTAACTGTTTGTAAAGTTATTGACTGCACATACTACAGGACGTCAAAAGTCACCTATTGGGTTTGATTAGCGCCTGCTCGGCTTCGCAAGCATGAATTTGCAAGCGGGTGTTTATAAAAGAAAGCCTTGGATCTGCCTTAGAGAAAGATAACAAGCTTGTTGAACAAAACACATCGACTGATGCGAAATTTCACAAAGCAAAATGCTTCATTTTGAGACCGGGTGAGGCAAGGTCGCGGTCAAAAATTAACTGAAAACGCGTAAAAATTAATTATTCTGATTGCACATACAGAAATAATAGGAGATCGTACAAGGCAATTTGAAGACAAACTTTGCTATGAGATCGAAAACTGAAATACACTCCCATGTACTTTTACTGTTCGTTGAAATCATGCTATACTGACGCCCTTTATTCGACCTAAGTGCCGCAAAATGCTGAATTCGTATTTATCTGTGTGATTAATCCGTGGAATAGTTTGTCTAGCATGTGTGTTGATGTTCATTAGCAGCAATGTACATATATTATATGTTTCTTTGTACAACACATTGCACAAGTCCGATATGTCAGTAACAGCAGAATAGGCGATGCGCAACAGAAGCAACAATAAGTACTGAAACTCATAAAAAATTCACGCAACAGCGATTCAGATATTGCGCAAAGTCTGGGCAACAGTTTACCAAAAAGACGCGGTCCAAATAATTCAAAACGATAACTAGCATTGTTGCAGTACAGAATAACAAAGGGTTAATATCGAAGCGAGAAACACTAATAGAAATTCAGCTTTATGCAACGTGTGAGCATGACCAGTGAAAGGATAAAAGAAATCAGTGGGTAGGCGGAGATTGATAGTAGGAATGACGGCGAATGCAGGGAAAGGACGTTCGGAGCGGTCGATGAATGTAACCGTCACGATGATGGGGAACTTTTGCGGTTCACAGAACGGCTCGGCGACGCACTGGAAGCACATGGAGGATTTTGAGCTTATCTTTTAACCGATTTTGATCAAAGTTTATAACAAGGTTGAGTCAATCTCAGACTTTTACTAACCTTATTTCATTGAGCTTTGATGTAACCTCTCTAGGAAATGAAGTGCTTACTGTTCACCCATCCGGTTTTCCCTTTTGAACAATTCGTTTCATTTGGATATCTTTTGATAAATTCAACAGAAACCATTGATTCTTGGTCGAAACATTTCAAACACTTCTCAAATTTTGTTGTTAACATATGGATACAAAAACGAAAATGCTGGTAAGGTTATGGAGGAAAAATAGGGTAGGGACATGTGTCCTACCCTTAAAAGAGAGCAACAATATTTCTAACCATAAATTAAAAAAGAATGCGCAGAAATTAATATAGACGGACTACCTGAACTCGCAGTTCTTGCGTTGCTTTATATCGATACAGTACTCCGATTATTTTCGGTTGTGGATCAGTAACAGCACCGACATTGGCATAGATGATTTCAATTTCTAATCCTGGTACCAGAGGGCAGCTGCCTGCGCGAGGACTCTTTTCCTAGAAAACAACTTTCGTTTTCGGTCTGATACAAAAATAAGGTACCGGTAGTGGCTAGAATGTGAATTATCAATGGGGCCATTGAGGACATATTTTTCTGGCACAGGGTATGAGAAGAAACGATCTAGGTTACGGTTCCACCATATCTCGCCCCGCAGTATCCAGGTATCGTGCCAGGTCCTCGGAACCTGGAAAGTATCCCTCTTTCCCAAGTCCAGTCTGCATTTCAATGCCCATTCAAAAATATCATGGCATTACCAGTTGAGTTGGACTGTTTTCTTGGAGAACAGTCACCCAGTCACCCGCAGATGACGTCAAAGCACTCGCGAATGCCGCTACTCGATTACGGACTGGTCCCTGAAGCAGTTCGATCACGCGATTTTGAATTGCCGTGCATTTTTCTACGGTGGTGTTTCGTGACAATCTGAAAGATGCAGGAACCTTAAACACAAAATTTAGGAGACTAAGTTAATTTAAACATTATGTTCGTTTAAGTCGGATGCGCCGCTCATACTTGTTTGGCCAACGGAAACTAGGGTGAGGGTAGAAATGGTCACATCTCTCTAATAAACTAAAAAATTAATGTAATTTTACGTTAAAATATTGATTACGTCATTAAGGAACGAATGGTAATTGTGAGTCGCTAGACGCAAAAATGCATATGCAACTACGGTATATCACTGTGTTTTCCAGACCTGTGCAGTGGGGGGTCGCGCGGGGTCGGGTGACTTCCCAAAGGGGTTCTGCAACTTTGGCAAAAAATTCTGACGATCGCAAAACATTTCCGCTACGTAGTGGCGGTAAAAATTGTGGTTTAATACTTTGTCTTTAGAATATTCCGCGTGAACTGAGTTTTCCATTCGACCTAGTATCGTACTCTGTATAAATCCACTTCGGTGAGCAGCCCAACCAATATTATTTCCAAGGCAAAGTCCTCTCAATAAACTGCTGTTTTATCTCTCCTGATCTCTTACTCGATTAAACATCCACCCAGCATGTTTCTGCCGAACAGGACAGATGATCGTCCATATCCTACGCAGTCTATTTCGAATGGAATAGTTAGCCATTCATTTCGGTTAGTGGACAGTTCGATTTGGGATGTTCCGTTTGCGTCTGTGATAATCTGACCAGCCATCACCGGCGCACCAATCAAGTAACCCGGATTGCCACTCCGTCTGAACTGCTCCGTCGGTGTGTCGGAGTCCTGTAGAAAGCGTTACGATTAAAACTTTCTTATAGGCACACATTTAATCAGAACAACTTATAATAGGGATATTTTTTGGCGGTCTAAGTAACACATGTAGAATATATTTCTATAAACGTCTGGTGCCTATTTCATAGTAATTATAATTCTGGAAAGTGCGGTGATTGGTCAGTTGTGACGTCACGAATTTTCCTATCAATCGTCGAACTTCCCACAGTTGTAATTATAACCGTCGTAATTGCAGTATTATTATAAAATGGATCTCAGTGATGAGCAATACGGGAACAGCCTCGTAACTGAGAGTGCACTCTTGAAAAACTATTTTCTTACCCAAACAAATGACGCGCGAAAAGTTTGCAGTAAACTTCGATATGTCGATTGGTTGACGGCGATTTGAGTGAACTGCACATTGGCTGACACAAAACCAGACGAACTATTGACAATAAATTGATAGTTGACCTGAAAAACGGATTGAAATTACACTTGAGTGCGAGTCAAAACGTGCCATACGGGCGTGACCCAACTAGTCGCTTAGTGGTTAGAGCAGTGGTGGCTTATTCCAAAGGTAGTGGGTTAATCCCAAGTCTGCTTTTCCTCATCCCTCATTCAGACACACGTTAATTCAAACAGATACCATTCAAATGCCAAATTAATTTCAAATCAAATAAAAATAATGTAATACATCAACTAACCTCAGTGACAACATGTGAGCAGGCAGAAGTAGTGGCATCCCAACTTGGAGAAACAGCTTGAGCACCGCCGGACAAAGTGATATCAATAAAGTATTGGTCAGGCAGGCTCCCAGCAGCTTCGTCAATGTCAATGCCTCTTTCTGCCATGAGGGTATAAAGCGGTTCGAGCGACTAAAGAAAATTTAGTATTAAAAACGTTATTTTACGTGTTGCGCGTGTCAACTACCTTGAATGTCGCTAGAAATGGCTATACTGAGTGGCATACACAAATGTGTGCGTACTATTTGGAATGGATTCAACAGTTAGGGTCGTCGACGCTTATAATGTCAAACATTGCGAATAGCGATTTCACAGTGATTTTAGCAAATGATGGTATGTGGGGCCTGAAGTATAAGGGTCGAAGGTGCTGCCGTCGTGCTGAAGACCAAAATATTATAAGTAAAGATTTCCC
>JAQGAX010000361.1:0-17748 GCA_034698105.1 Plectus exinocaudatus | reverse complement strand
TGAACAAGAAATTGAAACACTTAATGACGAAATCAAAAAAGAACGTGAAGATCATGAAAAAGCTCTTGATCGTTTCGAAAATTTAACACGTGATGCTTCTGCTGCGCTTAAAGATCAAAATGCAAAAGTAAAGAAGATGAAAGAACAATTAAAAAAGGATGCAAAAGCTGCTGAAAAACGTACCAAGACTAATAGCAAGAAAATCAAGAAATAATCTTCTATTAAACACTTTATGATTATAGTGTTCTTAAACTATTCAACTTTGATAAATTTTTATCAACTTTATACAATAAATCAATGAATTTACCGGTTTTCCTTGATTTTTTATTGATTTTTTGATTATTTTTGATTATTTTTTGATTTTCAATTCAAATTTCAAGAATCAATTGAAGAAAATGAAACTATTCTTTGATTAAAAGTATCACAAACAATCAAACGATCATCATAATCAACTGTTAATCCATAAGGTAATGTTAATTTCACTTTTCCTTCTTCTTTGATTTCTTTCACAAATCTTCCATCATTCTCAAATATCTCAATTCTATCATTTCCACAATCAGATGCAATCAATCGATCAAATCGATCAGAAGTTAAATAAGTATAATTTCGACTCAATTCTCCATCTCCTTTTCCTTCTTTTCCAAATGAAAATCTTTCATAATCTTGATAATGATCAATTACACAAATTCTACAATTATATCCATCTGAAATGATCAATTCTTGTTGACTATTTGAAGTTAATCCAATTGGTTGATCAAAATCTAATTTATCAAATGATTCGTATGTTTTGATCAATTGACAACTTGATGAAAATAAATAAATCTTATTATTGACACTTACTTGAATGAAACGCAAGGTTTAGTTGAAAAGTACTGGCCAAAGCGCGTAGAACTTCAAAGTAGGTAAAATTAATATACCATAATGTAGTATTTTTAGTGCAATGCAAAGCAAGCGAGCAGAAACGATTACGCGAGGGTATGAGGTACGTATAGGTATGAGGGTTACCCCCAAGAAGCCTCATGTATGCTTGAACCTAAAAAACACTTGCAGTCGTTTTTTCGTCCAGAGACGACGAGATTACGGTATTTTTAGACTTGAATGTTAACCTAAGGAGAGCATGTACTTACACCGTTTAGTGTCTGAACTGAGGAGTAACGTAGGGCAATTTGTTTTGTTTGATTGATTAGCAGTCCGCGGTGAGTGCGTCGCGCGGGTATACCACTTGGCGCTGGCAGTGTAATGTTCCTGTTTACTGCTTTCCGTTTCGTTTGTTCTTGCAATGCCAAGCACAAGCCGATGAAGCCCATAACACAATTTTACCCCACCCTGTATTTTGATAAAGCTTGTTTTTGCTTTGAATATAAAAGAATGTACTACTGAAGACTCCTGCTTGAAGATCAATCATCACCATGAGAATTGTTATTATTTTGGCTTTGCTATGCGCTTCACTATGCGTCGGCAATGGTCAGACTTCCAAGAAACTGACAAAGCTGACGATGAAAGAAATCGAAAATTGGGGCGTTTACGCAAATAAGCCCTGCGGGTTTGATCCCCGAACAGTCTACCCTTTCAAGAAACTGGGTATCGACACCTACTACGATCTCACTACTCCGATTCAGCGCTGGCCGAGCTCAAATATTTCATATGTTATTGCATCGCAAACTTCGGACGAGGTTACTGGTTTTGCGTTCATGAAGGGTGCTGAATAATGAATCAAATAGAGAGCAGAGTTCTTGTGAACGCAAATAAAAATATGACAGAAAAAATTTCAGGAGCCCTCCAGCCATGAGCCAAAAATTCCAGGAACAGCCATGTAGTCTCGTTTGCTTTGGGGTCATTCATATATTACGTAACGCGATTTTTGGCCTCTTTCGGACACCCCCCCCCCCAGTAACGCGTGCGTAACACACCATCTCAGACACCCCCCTCTGTCCGCGTTACGTAATATATGAACAGCCCCTTTACTCATACCCTTTTTCTTTCTGACGTAAAAGACGACAGTTATCTGCTGTTGTCATGACTAGGTATCATCCCGATAGAATGCACCACAAACGTGTAGGTTTTAAAACAGTCACATTTGATAAATTAGACGGTTGTTACGAAGATACTTCACCAAAAGTTAAGATTTACTCTATTTGTTTGGAGTGCTTTACATTTACACACTCTCGGTAAAGTATACTCCCTATGGGGTCATACACAAATTACGTAACGCTTTGGGAGGGGAGGAGGTCGTAGAGCCCCATTACGCGGGCGTTACGTGATGACGTCATTGCTATGCTTAAGCATAATGAGGGGGTGTCGTTTTGGCCAAATGCAGCGTTACGAAGGCGTTACGTGAGGGGGAGGGGGGTCTAAAAAGGTCTAAAAAAGCGTTACGTAATTTGTGTATAGCCCCTATGTTACTATTTCTGCTTGTATTTTACAATTATTTCCTAGAATATGGTATAAAGAACAGCAAGCAATCCATTCTAATATCTGTCTCCACAAATTGTCCATTGCAGTTTCGTTCCGAGGTCTTCCGGGCCATGGAACGAATAGAAGCTGTCAGCTGCATTCGCTTTCTGGACAAAACGAATGATTCCAGCGACACTTTTCACATCGAAATAAAATCAATCTTCTGCAAAGGACAGTTTTGCGGAATGTCACCGGCAGGATACGTTGAAGACTTGGTGCGCCTCGGATACTACATGGTATACTTCAATTATCGCAGGTCATGCAAGAAAATTTTGTACGCCGTTGTTCTTCATGAACTTTTGCACACTCTTGGATTCTTCCACGAGCATGAGAGACCAGACAGAGATGAATATGTGACGCTCAGTTCGTTATTAAGGAATCGCATTGCCAATGACAGTCAGGGCAATACATCGATGCCAGGAGATGGCTTATCCGAAGATGACATTTTTAGAGCCGCTTTAAGCGAATTTTTTCCGAAAGTGGAAGAAGAATACGATCCGTTGTCTCAATTTCGACTACCGTATGACTACCTTAGCATCATGCATTATTGGGGCCCCGAAAATGGAACTTGGCCTATGGTTCGCAGAGATATTGGAGTCGGACCTTTTTTTGAGCCTCAGGATTTCAGCGATTCCGACATCAAAAAACTGAATTGGCTCTACAAATGTCACAATGGTGCACATCGACCGCCAGCAATGAGCGCATTAATTATGTTACTTGGACACGCATTTAATTTGTATCACGGAATATTATTTTTATATCACGCATTGTTTTTCTCACGTGCCTAATGACAGTTGTATTTCGCCTTTCGAAAGCTTGAACGATACGTCGTCATTGAAGACGAAGCGAACATCGTTGCTGATAACTTGGTGATTGATATACGTAGTAATTGAGATATATTTATAGAATGAGACCAGGACAATTGGGGGTCGCAAAGTGTTTTGAATAAATGCGCTATGACCACTTAGTAGTTACTTTATGCTCACTTTGCAGTTTTCGAATATTTATCGAAAGAGTACTCAGACCTTGCTTCAACTGCGTAAAAATTGCAATGAAAGCAGAGCGATTCGTCTTGGTTTACTTTTCCCAGAAAATACGTCGAATCAAGCGAAGACGTCACCATTTGGTCCTGTTATGTAAATATGCTACTCCGGTTCGTGTCTATAAAGCTCGCTCCCCTCTTCGAAATAATCCTTTTGTTTGGCAAATTCACTCGTCTGTCTCCTTGGTTTTATCCGTATCTTCTCCAACCGACCAAGCCAGAAGCGGAAATGATGGTAAATGTGTAATATGATTTGACCGTTTAATGTGATATTTATGCCACATGGGGTCCGAACTGTAACTATTTAAAGTGGCAAATCGTCATTTCATCTGATTGACTATATAATGGGGTATGTCAGGTCATACTGGATCAGTTTACGGTTAAAAACCACCCTAAGAATCCTGCTTTCATCAATATCTGTGCAGAACATATTGCTTTGCATTTGCACCACTCAGTAATCGCGCATTGCGATAAGCAGCCACAATCAGTCTTTGAGGTCGACCAAAGTTTACTTTCAATTGTCGGACCCCGGCCGATTGACTAAACGACTAAATGTCAGCGCCGGTCACATCAGCTAATTTTTTGTATCTGGGGATATACCCCTTTTGTATCTGGGGGTATCTGGGGATATACCCCCAGATGGCAAAAATTTCCTCCATATCCCCCCAGCAGTCGAAGCTTGTCCATGTCTGATAAGAAGTAGATGATTAAACGCATAAAATATGCCGCGGCTCTTGCCACTAATAACCATTTGTGCTCAGTTGCTGTCAGTGGCCCTTTGACAAATAGATCCTTGGTAAAATTTCCTGCCTGACGTCTAGACCGCCTGATGAAAAAGAAAGGACATGACGCAGCTACTCGTCTTACTAACATGGCTGAAACTCAGTTAGCAAGAACAGATTAGCAGTGGTCGAAAATGAGAAACGTTCTGATTTTCAGTAGTTTTGCAAACGATGCACAATAATACTACTAACAACATTATTCATTTGTCATTCGACGTGTCGCATTGCTCATGCTTTTCAGTATACGATACGGCGGGTTTATCGGAGGATAACCAGCGGACGAGTCACACGGAGTTGGTGCGTAACCGTTGCACCATTGCCCGCAGGTCGTTAATGCATTTACTCCTCGACCAGGTCGTAAATGTCAACGAAAGGAGCTCGTTCTTTCCAGTAAGTTCTTTGTATATTTGTCTCTATCTGAAATAGTCTACTTTATGTTGAAGGCTGCTTTAGGGAGGGTGGACAAAACCATTCTTCGCGCATTAACAGAAATGTACGACGTCTATGGAAAAGATGATGACTCGCTTGAGCAGACTATTGAAGGTGCTCAATAGTTTTTTAAGACAAGCTTTTGCTGATACCACATTTTAATCTTGTACTAAAGGCGGGTAAAAAACAGTACGTTGAGTTCTTTGGATGCAGACCTAGGCGGTGGAGGATTGCGAAACCTCCCCCAAGAAGGCTAGGCTTGGCAGAAACTGCAACCCACATCCGCCATAACCCTGCCCACTTTTGTTTAGATGTATACTGTACTTTCGAATAGTTCTCGAAAGAGCCTATGTCTTGCTTCGCTTGCGCAAAAACAGCCAATGGAAGCTGAGTGGTTTACTCTTCACACAGAAAAACCAGCCATTCGGCGTACATTCCCAGAGCTTGACTCGTCGGCATCCCCTTTGTATTGTGAAGTGCCACTTGGCCCCCCTTTTGAGGCAAAATCCACAGATGATGCAATCGACCGAACTGTCGTGCGTCAATCTGTTCAATTAAATTAGGTACAATGCATTGATGATCACATTTATTGCAACTTTCGCTTCAGGACCAATGCGAACAGCGTCGCCAGTTAGTCACATTGTGCAATTTGTGACTCCGGAACGCGAGAAGGCGAGAAGTCAGGCGGGACAGCTGGTCTCGGCCAATCAGACAGCTCCCCGCCCACATCATCGCCTGATTTTCTATCGCGTGAGTTTTAGCTTCACGTCCGTTCGTTGGTGTCTGTAACAGCTCGCTCTCTCGAAATAATTGACAGTTCGCTCGACTGTCGCCGTGGTGTTACCGGTGCGCGTTCCTTTCATCTGATCAAGTCCAGACGTGACACAGACGGGAGGTTCGATTTGTAGGTAAAGATAGGCATTTCAGGCTGGGGTGGGGTATACGGGTCAGGATCGGAATGGTGTACTGTATCGTCCATAGCAGACCTGGGCGGTGGGGGGTTGCGCACCCCCCCAGAGGTCTCTGCAACCCCCAAACTCTAAAATTGCAACCCCCAGCCGCCAGACCGTGCCCACCTCTGGCTGTCCCAGGGGTAAATTCAATCATTTTCTGAAGGGCGACCCAATCATTGTTTTCAGACCCAAAATTTTTATTGAGGAAGACTCTCTGGCACAAGAATTCCCGCCTGCCCTCGTCTTAAGGATTTTGATTACTAATTGGCAAAAAGCCATGACTGAAATATTTACAGATAATCGACGCAACATGATGAATATGATAAAAAATTTTCTCGGTTACGGCAGACGCGAAGCTAAAACCGGTACACCAGAAGGGCCCGCTCGAAGACCGGCTGGTCAACTCGGGGAGCCTGGTAGGCTAGCACTATTGAAAGTCTAAAAACTGAGGGAGATGGCGGAAAACCGGGGGGCTGCAACCCCCAGCACCCATAGCTTCGTCCCTGGGTTACGGTAAAAGTATCTTCGAAAATAATACTATCTCATTCCGTTCAGTTTCAAAAAATAGCGTATGCTTTCTACTGATCAAGCTTTGTGCCTGGATTTCGCCTTGCACCTGATTTGAGCACTAACTACGGAGGAAGTCATACTTGTATTTTGTACAGGGTGTGCCTCGATTACAGTAGAATTTCATTTCCTTATATCTTATCCAAAATGTAGTTGATTCGGATGCGGCTGGTTGCATTAAATATATGGCATGTTTTATTGGGATATGAAATCAACTGCGTAATCGTGGGACACCCTGTAATATGTACAGCGTATCATGCAAGTGTTCACTTGACTTTGTTTCCCATAAAAATGCATATCAAATTCTTTATGAGCCATGTCAACTTAGCCTGATATTATCGCATTGTTTTAGTCTGCCAGTGTGTGTTTGCTCCTTCTGTTTGCTAACTGACTTGTTTTAGACTTCGATCCTGAATGGAACGATAATTTCAAAATGATTGGGCGCAAAAAACAGATCCTCCGTCCTATTCAAGAATCGCATGAAAAACTGAAAGATGCGGTTGAGAAAATGCAGTCCAAGTTTAGCGTGTTGCAGTCGAAAATTTTTTTCAAGATTTTTTTTTCATTGTTTTTCTACGGCAGCATGAAAAACATGGTTAACGAGGTATATCACTGGTTATATTAGACATTGCAAGAATTATACAGCTATCATGTCGGCAGTTTTTCTTTCAGGTTCTCAGCGTTCTCGACAGCATTGAAGGAAACTTTATCGATTTGCCTGTGCAAAAGAAAGACGAAACCCCGAAGAATTTCGTAAACAGGTTAGTTGGAGACGGAGCAAACCGATTTGCAACCTCCTCCAATGCTCCGTCGGACCTCTCGCAGCTCTGTACCCACAAATTTTGTGGGTACAATGAATTTGCTCGCTGGCATGGCACTTTCACATTTATTGTTAAATTTTTTAGACTTCTGAAACACAATGAGAAACGCGAGCAAAGACCGAGCAGTAGTAGTGGATTGTCGGGAGGAGCACCGAGCGCGGCCGACTGTTCCGACAGATCTCCATTTCCGGACGTCTCGAGTTGTGCGGTCTTCGAGTACCCTTAATAAATCTGCCTTTAACATAAAATAGAAAATTTCAGATAGAGACAAGTCAATCGAAGAGCTGCAAGAAGAAAACGAACTTCTTAATAACGAAATTTCCGAAGTGGTCAAGAACTACATGAGACTACTTGCGTTGATGCAACAGTTGCGCAATAACTATGACTCGTTCGCTAGATATCCGATTCCGCGTTATTGGAAGTTGAGAAGCATCATCAATGCGACAATCAGAGAATTCGACTTTGTGATGAAGTTGACGAATGCAAAGTGAATTGTTTGCAGCACTTGAGCAATAATCATGGTTATTATTATCGCACTTATATTATCATTATTAGGGTTGTAACGGGGTCGGGGTTTTGAATAAATCAGGGTCAGGGACGGAGTCGGGGTTGATTTCAAAAGTCGGGGTTGGAAAGTCGGAGTTGATCGGGGTTTTGATTAATTACTGCTGTAGAGTAGCCGCTAAAATGTGTTGTCAATACAGCAGAACCCGAATGTAAGAGACCCGGATGTAAGAGCACCCCGGATCTAAGAGCCATTTTTCGTTTTCCCGTGCTGGCTCTTACATTCGGGTTCGACTGTAGCTTTAAATGCTATTTTGGTGATTGTTTCCTCATCGCCACCATACTAAAATTTTTGCTACAAAATTTAAGAGCATATCCTTATGTGAACATCGATGTTTCGTCCGCTTTCTTTGCTGCTGTTTATTCAAATATTTGTCAGTGTCTTCTTTGCTGAATGTGCGTAAGCCACTGCTGGCGCTCAGTTTGTCAATTTTATGTAAAATGGCTTCACACAAGTATCGACCCAACGATAATTTCTATGATTATGTTTGTAGCAATCATTCATTGTCGAGCGATGATGTACAAGTAGGTGATAGACGACTTATTATTGAATAAAGGCATCATTTTTAGGTTATCTTATAGTTATCTTATACCTTGTAGTTAAATGTTACCTTATATTCTAATATGTTCAAATGATTTACGACATGCAAAATTGACCTGGAGCCTATTTCAATAAAGCACAGGACACAGCACGCAGCACGCAAAACATAGTAATCGATAATTTATAATTTTCGGCATCCTCCTCTCCCGGTGACCGACTCAGACTTAACCTCGGAGTCTACGTTGCAGCTTTATTGCAAGATGCAGACCTCAATATGCCAACATACGGCAAAACGATATTCATGTGGCAAGCGAAAATTTGAATATATTTTCAAACGCAACTACAGTCTCTAAATTAGCGAGTGTAGCGAGTGATCAAAAATTTAGATTTAATTCGATTTAATTTTAGATTTAGATTTAAAACAGGGTAGCGAGTGATCAAAAATATAAGCACATGCGCTTTTATTCAAAGAATTATGGTAATAAATTGATGAAATTTCAACTTAGTTGGTCGAAGCAAAAGAGTACAGTTGCTCTATGTCGGAAGGAACCACAGTTTTCGAAAGAGCTTCCGGATTCTGATTTGCTTGCGTAAAAAGCGATTGAAAGCGGAGTGATTCATCGTCTGAAAAACAGCAAATGGAAACAGAACGGTTGTTTATCCCAGCCTACCAATGCAAGCGTGCGAGAAGCACCGCCATTTCGTCGTCCAATGTAAATGTCAACGTCCTATGACGTCCGACAACTCATGCTAGGAGATGAGAAAGAAGACAACCACGCAGTCGGAACAATTTCTGACTATCTAAATAAGTTAGAGGCCCTCCCTTTAAATTCATTTCCCACTTTTGATTTCTTGCTGCGCGCTGATTCCCAGTAATCTGTATCTTTGATAGATCAGTATTCGGTAGGAGACTGCGCCGAGAGGATGCTGCCACTTGATGCTGTCAGTGTAATCTTCCTGTTTTTGCTACGTAAGTGTGTGAGAGAGGCCATGAAGCGAAACGCGCGTGACTATGTTTAAAATGTGTTTTCAATAGCTCTCAATGCGAATTTGGTGAGTGTTTCTCGTCACGTTTTCGCTACAGTATTCGAAAGCACAACTTCATGAATACATCGATGCTTCGGCCGCTTTCTTTGCTGCTATTTATTCAAGCATTTGTTTGCGTGTTCTTTGCTGAAGCGGCGGAAGCCACGGCTGGCGCTCAGTTGGTCGACTTTCTGAGAAATGGCTTCAACTCTAGTGTTGACCCGTGCCATAATTTTTATGATTATGTCTGCAGCAGTCATTCATCGTCGAGCGATGATGTACAAGTAAGTGCTAGACGATTTGCTATTGTATAAAGGCAGCTTATTTTGACTGAAATTGTAACGTTATAGTCTAATATGTTGAAATGATTTGTTTGAAAAATATTTTTGGAAATAGCGTTCCAAGCTGATATAGTGGAATTTTTTTGAAAGGGTTTGAAATAATAATAATAATACATGCGTTTTTTACTCTTTATTTTGAAAAGCACACCTGTTTACAAGTTATTATCTCAATTTATCGCTGTGTATCAAATAGTGATAAATTAGCATTGCAGCGTGAGCAAATATTTCAAAGAATTATGCAGTCGGCGAGATCCGACACAAAATACCCTGCAGTTGCTAAAGCGTTGATCAACTATGTTGACGACTGCTCTGAATTCTATCGTAACGTTTCCTACAGTCGGCAAGCAGCAGTCAGATACCTTCGCGGCTTCGGATTTCTGCCACTTCTCGGCGAAGCGCCACCTGAAGACCACAACTTCATGGAATCCCTCCTGAAATTAGTATTTCTTTCGCCGACTGCTCAAGTCAGGAACAATGCAGCTATCGGATCTCCGCTAAGCATCGACTACGCATACTTGCAGCGCAGCAGCACGATCATGATCTATTCTGTGCCCAGAAGCAACTTCTTCTTCAATTTGAACAACATGAACACAGGCAGCTTCAACTCGTCTTTCATTATGGAATGGATGACGTATCAACTGATATCACTCGATGCAGGACGTCAAGGAAAATATTTCATAAAGCAATAGTACCGTGGTTAAATATCGTAGTTAAAAGATTTGTACCGTATTTAGAGTATGCATACTCGTCACTAAATTCTCCTACTTTTCGTTTCATAAAACTACAGTAGTTGCGTAATTTTATTATATAAATAAAATTGTAAATTAATTAGTTTATAATGATTGAAATTTGTTTCAAGCGTTTCATTATCCCAACGATAGCTTTATGAAATATTCTTCCCATAGAGCGTGGATCGAATAGAACCGCTGAATATGAAGAAGTCGTCGTTTTCACTGCCGAATACTTTTCAATCTTAGCAAACTCAATGACAAAATTGGACGTGAAACTAAATAGATTACAAAACAATCACTTTAGAAGTGCCCTGCTTCACATTTTGCCTCATTATCTCGACGAGCAAGCGAACATGGCAAAGTTAAAGGTGTATGTCGACGAAAATCTGATTGAAAACTTGTATCAGTTATTTCAACGCAAACCGAAACAAGGCCAGCACTTCATAATGCTCATGGCGCTAATGTCGATGTCGCATTCTATCGATGTGCGGCCATATATAAAAGAAGAAACGACGAAAAGTGAGCTTTCGCAATTCTGTTTCTATGAAGCTGTGAATCCTGTAAAAGTTGGCGCGGTTTTCAATCTCTATGTGGCAAATTTAATGGTCAGGGACAGTTTCTCTTTGACGACGGAGCGCGAATTGTTATCGATCAAGGAGACAATGGGAAAAGTGAAGGATGAAATATCAGAAGCGCTTGCCTCGACTACATATTCCCGCAACGACATAGGAATTGTTTCAAAGATCACTGAATTCATTGGATTGCCGGTGGAAGTATTTAATGAAGACAATTTTGCTGCGGAATTGAGTAGATTTTTGGGATTTGAAATAGGCAGTAACATATTCGAAAAGATTATGAAACTGCGTGCGTCAAACTACCGATTGGCCGAACGACATTTGTCATCTCGTGATAGTTATTTCAAACTAATCGCTACCTTTCATGCGGGATTGAACCATATAACATTACCGATTATGTTCTTCCAACCGCCCTACTACAGTAACCAGTATCCGGAGAGTTACGTCTTTGGCTTTATGGGGTCAACCTTCGGTCATGAAATCATGCATCGATTCGCGCCACCACACAGTCCTGCTAATTGGTTAAGTCAGTCGAGTTACAATCGGTCGCTGAACTGTTACATGACGTCCTACAACGAAATGTGCTTCATTCTTACTGTACCCGACGATCGGAGGTCACGTCGAGTAATGACTGAATGTGTCGATGGAGAGAACGATCTCAAAGATAATATACCCGATGTAGAAGGTGCAAGAGTGGCCTTCAAGGCGATGAGGCGTCAGTTGGGTGAAGAGAAATTGCGACAGAGGGCTATCGAAGAGTTGGATGGTGTCAGCAATGAACAACTGTTCTTTATCGCGAACGCGAAAGTCTACTGCGACAAGAAGATGAACGACCACACTCTGTTTTTGAAATCCCTGCGGAATAATGAAGATTCTCACGGAGCAGAGAAGGTACGGGTGAATGGGGTCGCAATGCACATGAGCGAATTCGCCTCCGCTTTTAACTGCAAATCGACCGATGCTATGGTTCTCAGTGATAGCAAGAGATGCTTTTTATTTTTAAACTAAAATGGGTTATTCTTTGCTTCTATTGAACACAGTGCCAAAAGAAATGCGAACTAGATTCTGAGAGGAGGGTTATTGTACAGTGCGCTCAGTTAACTGCGTACCCGTGTTTTGTAACGTGACTACGTTTTCTTTGACTCGCTCGTAAACTGTACACGCGGTAATTTTCTTTTTGCTGTACTGAACGAGAAAATTTTTGTCTTTTTGTTGTTATGCTGATATAAAAAATATATTTCTCTATGTAGCGTACACACATTATATGCAGCTGTCATTTCGTAGCAATAAGCATTAATTGCAACATCAAATTTCAATGTGCCACTGATACTTAGATTAAGAATTGCTGAAATTAAAAGTGACACTGTCAATATCATTTGCAACCCCGAAAACGAAATGTAACAGGGACAAAGACGCTTAAAACTGAAAAAATTTGCACGCCAGAAGTATAAATTATCACTTATGTGACGTTTGCATACGTGATACCAAAAATTAAAAGTGACGCTTACAGCGACAATAATAATGACGTCAGGTTCAGTATCACATTTTGGTGATATATCACATGTATATGAATCATAATTAACACTGGTAGCAATAGAAAGTGTGCACTGCTGATAGCGGTCTCAAGTGCGAAAGCAGCCACTATGCAACGCTCGTGCTCCGTATCTTAACAAGGAGTGCCATCACACGATGTTGTAAAAGGCAATTTAGCGCTGGGCTACTGAACTAGTTCCCTATGTTTGTCGAAAGCCGAAGCAATATTCAAGTAGACGTATTTCTGAATGATATCCTCACACGGTCAGTACTTCGACGTGAACGCTGATAGATTTAAATGCTGCTGCGGGTCGGTTCACGTAAAGGTATGCTGATATTGACTGTTTGAATCACGGGCGAATCTTCTAGAACGGAATTGGGCCCAGGAGGTGTCCCACCCATCCCACCTCACCCCCTACGGTTTGCGGCAGTACGAGAATTTCGATTTCTCTTCTTTAGCTCATTTTGAAAAATTTGTAATTATAACTGTTGCAATTAATCGATAAATTGCGTTTGATTAATTAAAGTTGAATAAATTTATGCCAACTGCGCTAGACAGCAAATGTTGGATAGTCAGTTATGCCTTGAAGCGTGATTCATTTGCATCAATTTGATATGCTTTAATGATTTTTGAAATTTCAGAACGGCGCGTTAGCCTTGGCAATCTTTACGTCAATCGGACTATTTTGCAATTTGGTATACAGCGTGGTAACTTATAATGCTAACGATAATGAAGGTGTCTTGGTTTACGGTATCTTGTGCATCCTGGTCAGTGGCGCCGCCTGCGTCTCCGTCTTTGTCGGGATCTACGTTGAACGATATGGATTCTTCATTTGCTCCTTAGCTCTTCAGGTATCGAGATTAATATCATTCTACTATTACTTTGCATTGTGACCATTTTCATTATTATCATTATAAAAGAACCCGGATAAACAGTAAGAAAAGTAATCCGATTTCCTCCGCATTTCCTTTCCCCTGGTTTTGCTCCATTGAAAAGTAGTTTATGAATGTGTTTGTCCTTTAAACTTCGACGACATGCGGCATAATACTTCTTATGTATATTCAGTGCAACACTTTGATACTATCTGTTAACAGATATGTCGCCCAAGCCTGTGCTTCAATGTGCAGCAAAGCAGATTTTAAAACTTTTAAACGCCTTTTCAGTGTTTATTGCTTCTCATATTGGTTATGTGTGCGCTTATCAGCATCATCAGCTATATCAGTGACGTACAATTTGCTCATGACTTTGTTTTCACAATAACGGTCAATTATTCGTACAGCCATCACGAAATGAGTAAGTAGCGAACACTAAATTCGGTACCTCCTTTAATTATTGGTCCCATAAAATTTCAAACTCTTGCCCTTGCTCTTGATATCTAATTTTTAAATTAACCAATGTTGAACTTCATGTGTCACGTGTCAGAATTCTTCGGTGGGATTACAGGAGACTCGAGAATTTTTTAGTCTTATAAAGGGTTGCACAACTTCCCAGTAATCTAGGCTGTGAGGAACAGAAGTACAGAAGTATGCAGGGATTCGCGGCTGGGGGGAGGGTATTGGTATTTTTGTCGAAATCTGGGTTGCACATATCCCTAACTGCCAAACACCCATTCTATTTAGTGTAAGTCATAAAATATTTTCTTCCACGACGTGGCACAAAGGTTTTGTACCACCTAGAAACTTCATTTCTAAATGTGCATCGTTTCTTAACTCAACAACCATGAAACCAACGTCAAATTGGTGTTTTTAATTGATAAATTTATTGCAGGACAAATGTCGCTGATCTTATTCTTTTTCTTTACAATCTTGCTGATGTTCCAACTGTGGTTCTCCTGGACACTTTACAAGTGCTATTTATTCTTCCACGAACAGTCCGCCTTTCGCCGTTCACATGCTACGATCCTTGGCTATCAGACCGAAATGATGCCGGGATCCGGTGAAGCAATCGAAATGACTATTCTTAATTTGCCTGGTTGCAACGGTCCTCAACGACAAGTGGCATATATCCAGCAGCTACCGCAGCCAGATTACAATTACCTTAACCAGCAAATGCCTTACATACAACAAAGTTACAACAACCAACAACCACAAATGACTATCGTCCAGGAGCAATGATTTCAGCAGCCATTAGCTGACTCGAACATCGCAAACCAACAGCAAATGGTGCACACCCTGCAGCCACAGAAATTAGAACTACAGAGAAATAGTTGCGTGAACCAAAGCAGCTGGAGTTGATCAAGTGATCTTCGTTTCGTGTTTACTATTTGTGATAAAAAGGTCATTCAGTGACCTTCTGCTCATTTATGATGCATCCACTATACATTTATGATGGAAATGATCATCGTTTCCATGAATGCATAATCGATGAATGAGAGGATGATATCATTTTACTGAAACACTCAATTAGAATAAATAATTTATTTACAACTTTGATATGATGCAAGTCCCATTGGCTCTTTATTTTGGCGGCTAAAGGGGGGCCAATACACAGCGTGCGTTACTGAATTCCTTCAGTGTGTTATTATTGGCATGTTAAATACTTGCAATGCAATGCAAATCCGTGAATATATAGTTGATAATGAAGACTTAATTTACTTGTACATGGACAATCAACATGGCTGCTTAAAAGTTCGTATTATAAATCCGAAGTTAAGGATGACAATAAATACAATAGTTAGAGTAAGCAATTGAGCAATTTCTCGCTTGCCCTTTGCGAGCTAGTCTCTGCATCTGTTCTATATCATTGGAAAAACTATGTTCAGACACACGATATTGAACTAATAGGTCCGCCGAAGTCCAGGTCCGCCTCCAGAAGAACCATTCAGGGTGCTGCTGCCGCTTCGTAAACCACCTCTCGGTCCTTTGCTGCCGAAGCTGTTACCAATGTGGCTACTTGACGTCGGATATCCACCGCCATAACCACGGTCATAGCCACTTGTTGATAGGTACTGTTCATCATCGCAGTTGTGGCGCCCTCCACCTCGTGTCTTATAACTTCTCCTGTCTGGCTTAATGAGAGTATTCTCAGAGAAGGCGTCAGAATCCCAATTGCTTTCAACTCGTTTTGAACTGCGACCGTAGCTGCTTTGCGACGATGGTGGTGGGTGAAAGCCACCGCCAGAAGTTTGATAGATACCTTCGTCCTGGTTGTAACTATCAGCCACTGCGAAACTGACACGATTGACGCGAGCGTTTCCAGCGCGGGCGTCAGATTTCCAGTCGTCTTCAACTGGCCCAGGTCCTCCAAAGTCGCCAGGGGAGCGACTCCAGTCGCCAATGCTGCCTTTGCTCCATCCGCCGCGTGGTCCGTTACCACCAAAGCTGTTATCATTGTAGCTTTCTGTGGTTGGGTATCCATTGTTATGACTGCTTGATAGTGACGGCGGTGGGTAAAAGACGCCGCCAGAAGTTGGGTAACTACCTCCATCCTGGTGATAGCTGCCTGAAGCTACAGTAACTGATTGCTGGCGATTGAAAAATTGTTGCTGGTAGGCTGCAGTCATGTCAGGCTGTTGGTAGCTGATGATGGCTCCTGACTGCTGCTGGCTGCCAACATAATGCTGTTGAACGATAATTGTGCTGGGATGCTGATGGATTACAACGTCCTGTTGGTGGCTTTCATGAACATTTGATTGCTCTGTGCAGTCTTGCTCATCTTTATCTTCTTTCGTACTTATTGCTGCAAAACAAACCAAAGGGAAGAATTTTTATTGGAAGGAAGTATTTGGGAGTGGAAGAGAAAGTGAAACGAATGAAGTATTTTTAACGATAAATTCAAATTTCTATAGTAATGTACTTGCTGATTACTGGAGAAATTCTTGTATAACGCAAAAACGAAAATGAATATTAGCCTCCAATGGCAAATGGATCAATTCAGAGCTTTCGGACTTTTAGAAATATTTAAAATAGCATGCGAAAAGAAATAAAGGACAGGCACATGCAAGAAATATTGAAATAATAATTGTAATCAAGCTTTAAGTTTAATTATTTTTGAAACTAGAAGTTTAGATTAAAGAAACTAACCTCGCTTAACGACCTTTTTGGCAGTAACCTTCCCAACGTGCTCCCCAACATGCTTTCCAACATATTCACCGACTTTTTCGCCAATTTTTTCAACGCCAAATTGATTGCCAACTACCCTGCCGACTCTTCCGCCAACTTTCTCGCCAATTTTCTCTCCAACTTTTTCACCAACCTTCTTTGAAGCAGCCACGACCACTTTTTCAACTACATGTCCATTTTTCTTTTCTTTTTTATCTGCGTGCGGCATTGTTTTTTACCTATAACATGTTTCCGATTCGCTATTTTATTTCACCGGCCATTGAACGATTAATCAGCGATACTGTAGTCTATTAGTTTCCATATAGAGATCTTACAATTTACTGTTTCATGTTTCATGCATGTTGGTTTAACAAAATTGAAACTTTTTCGCAAGATTTGAGGTTTTTTTACCGAAAAGGTAGGGCTAATTGAAGAAATTGAAGTCAGCTGATTAGATATATAATAATTTGGGGTACAATAAGAGAGTAACTAACAAGCGAGCGTCTGATCAGATGTAGACGCTGGCAGACCTTCGTCGATAAGAAATTGGTGTATCTTACTTAAGGGCAGCAGCAGATGCGATTTCAAGTGTGCTTTTACGCCATCGTAAATGCATTGTCTGTTTGGCATTATATTTGGATTATGGGCACGTGTATAGTACGTCAATACGTCTCGCTCGATGCCCATTTTGTAAAGACTTTTATCATATGCATCGACTTCATCGTTTTACGCATAACTACGTTCATTGAGACGTCATGGAACCAAATTTATCGTAAAGGTGCTTTGTACGATATCCATCGGACATTCGTCTACAGCTAGTATCGATTTTTGGCAACATGCCAGCATAATAAATAAAGAGTCAATACAATGAGTTTGCTGCTTAGTATTTAGCGCTAATTTGAATATGGCTGAAAATAATTAGATATTCAGGATAAAAGTATTGTATAACGAGCACGAATCTTGATTCCCACATGAGCACATACACAACTGTAAACAGTTCGATCCAGACGCGGCGCCAGAAACCGAGGAAATCCAAAATAGAAAATACAAAATACGGGGGAAAATCCATTCCATTTCGTACCATTGTTCGTGAAATTTGCTATTATGGGAGAAACCCAAAAGACGGGCGGTTTCTCCCCCGTCCCGTCCCCTGGCACCGCGCCTGGTTCGGTCTCCGCGCGGTCCCCGTGGACGACTGTAAATGGTATGCGCGTCCACATGGGCGCAAAATGCTGCAATACATCCGGAAATCTAGTCTTACTTTCAGAAAGTATGCGCACCTGATAGCGGCTCTTGAGCGCTAAAGAGATCTTTGTGTTACGCTCGTGTCCTTATCTTGCCAGAGGAG
>JAQGAX010000360.1:0-17761 GCA_034698105.1 Plectus exinocaudatus | reverse complement strand
CTCTTCCTTATCGCCGGACCTGAAAGCCATCAGTTCAACGATGTAAGCCAGTTTAGCAGTACCGTATTTCTTATAATGTAGTCTGCAATTGTACGGCAGTCTCTAATAGTACGGCACCCTTAATCTCAAACGCGTCGCTTGACTAATTTAATTATTAGGCGTGGCAAAAACCGTGGCAGTTGAGCCAATTCCAAATACTATGGATCGTATATGGATTGCAAAGATATTTTTACACACTGGCATGCAGAGCATCAAATGCAATAGTGTGCAAATATGTGCAATTTGCAGTATGAATGACGCGTTCAGAGTATCAATACAATGTGTGCACAATCTGCGTTAGGTGCCTAATATCTGGAAAGGACTCAACTGCCACTATTGCTGACGCCATAATGGGCTACATTTAAGAAATCTTTTACACTTTCCGATTTGTAATTTTTTTGAAAAACATATTCCAAAAAAGCTCAATAGAGTTCGAATGTTTCCACGGTTAACCAAATTATTAGACGATGGAGCCTCAAGGAGCCGAGTCATTTTCAGTCACCCCGCAGAATCGATTTCAGACTCGAGTGGCCGTTTACGTAGCGCATACTCCAGCAGACACGTCTGTGCAGAACATATTCCACTTTGGCCAGATGGTGCTGAGCAAAAAATATCAGGCATACGACTATGGAAAAGCGTCGCTAAACACCGAACATTACGGTAGCCCAACGCCCCCGCTGTACACAGTCAACAACTTCGATATCCCCACCTATCTGTACTGGGGCGATGAAGACTGGCTCGCCGATCCGACCGACGTCCGTCAAACCCTGCTGCCCAACCTGCCCCACATTGTGCAAAGCAACGAGATGAAAGGATGGAATCATCTTGACTTCATCTGGGGCCTCAACGCCGCCGACCAGATCTACCACCCCATCGTGCAAATTATGAAAGCGGCTTGAATGATTCGATGGTGATCAAAGCTGGCAGGCGCTTCTTGCAGTACAGCGTTATATTGCTGAATTTGAATTTGAATTTAATTTAATTTAATTTGAATGCTGAATTTAATTGCGTCTTTTACAATTTACTAGTATTCCACAAAGTGAGAAAACAAGATTTTACAGTCAATATGTGTTCGGCTCGAGCACAGTACATCACCATCACAGACACACATTTTTGATGAAGAAAAAAACGAGACTGTACTCTATTACTTTACATGACTATTTTCTGCCACCGCATCCCTGAGATGTGCAGCGGCCGCAATCCCTGAGAATCAAGGGCGATTGCGCGAACAAGTGTTTTAGTGCACTCTGCACAAAGCGTACTCAGTTGAAATACGCGTGTGTGAATGAGCAAACATGCGTTCACAAACGAATGCATTGTCAGCCATACGGTTGAAGAAAACCATCACGTGAGAAAATAGAGTGTAGTAGTCGATGCAGAAGTAGGATGCACAGGGAAGTACGGGAAATGCAGAAAAGTCATGAGACAGATTTGCTTTTGAATATTTTGATTGTACAGGGTGTCCCACTTAAATGTTCGGGGTTTCGTTTCCTCATAACTTTTTAAATTTTCTCCCAAATTCAATTATTTTTCACTACAATGTAGAGTAGCATAAAGAATTTTTTCTCAAAAAATTTCATAGATTTCTGTTGCGAACTCTTTGAGAAATAGGAGTTTTATGAAAATCTTCCGATTTTTTACCGTGTTACTACGGAGAATGTACGCCACTGTTTAAGACGCTTTGAGGCTGCGCACGCTCATGCGATTGCTTTCATTAGAAAGAGCATTAAATTCTGTACTAGTGGCTAAGTTTTTGTTCTTTTTGCTGCAAAGCATATGGAATGAGAAAAAAAAGAAATTCGAGTGACCGTTCAGTATGCCTTACCCAATGAAGAGAGCTCAACTTAGGCACTGTGTCCAATTGTTGGAATGAAAGCTACAGCAACAAAAATTAAGCAGCATATACAGAATTTCACGCTCTTTCGAATGACATGACTCGCGAAAGCATCTGCGCTTTTTCAAAAGTTGAGCCAGAACATTATTTAGTGTCACTGTAATGATTTAGATAATTTTTAGAAAACACTTCATTTTTCTGAAAGTAAGCCACAGAAATTAATGAGATTTTTTGAGAAAAAATTCTTAATGTTACTCTACATTGTGGCAAAATTTGGTTGAATTTTGTTTCATGTTAAAAAAGTTATAAGCATACAAAACCCCGAACACTTAAGTGGGACACCCTGTATAATAATTCTCAAGTACAAGCTTCTACTCACAAGATACAACTTGCCTGAAATTGCTGGACAATTCCAAGTAGCACTTATCGCCACCTCTACTGCACTGGCACGTTATCGTAATTGACTTGCCATCCTTCGATGGGACAATTTCGACAGACCCACTGTCTTTTAGTTTGTACTGATATTCATAGCCCACGTCGTACGTTGCGAGAAATTTAATGATCTGATCATCGGTTAAGGACGAAATTCCATCGCCGCTGCAGTCTGCAAACCATTTCTTATTTTTTGTAAACGGCTGCACCCTACATATAAATGGGAGTACTGTACTTTGGGGGTACCTTTTACTGCTAAAACCTGCAGCCACTGGAAATCAGCCGAAAAATTAAAAAATTGCATAATCAGGCAAAAACATAATGTTTTGAATTTCTTTCAACTTTTGCCTGTTTATTGTAATTTTGACCCTGATGATGCATCATTTTACTGAATCTCCTAACTTTCGACATCAGTTACATGCATGATTTCATCCACTGTTTCTTCCGCTCGCTTTCGTGCAGAAGTTTCTTACCAGAAGTTTCTTAGTTTTCTTAGTTTCTTACATTCTCATCCACTTACCCAGTTTCTTCGCAGAGGTACTGTAACAAGCGTATATGCCAGCCGGCATGCCAGCATTTTGTACAGTCGAACCATTTTTTGCGAGGACATACTCTCCATCACCGTTACATTTGATCGGTCCCGATGTAATCAATTCGTAGGCCCCATTCCCTTTTTTCAATGCTGAATATTCCGCACGATTGTAACTGAAAGTATAGTAAACTTATAAAGGAACTCGAACGTGCGGTTAGTGAAGATAAAAGTATGCTGCAAATTTTGCATGATATTCAGTAACTTTTAGATAATGTTTGTATAATTTATTGCAGTTTGTACACGTTCGCACAAAAATTTTGCACGAAAACAGCAATCACAATGCAGGCATTATTCTTTCCTAAACTCGACGTCATATCAGTCTCGCCAGTCGCAGCGGAACGATGCATATACTGTACACTATTTGGGAGCCGGATCATCCTGAATACCGTATACTTTCACGCTTAGTTTGGGTTCTGCAACTATGATACGTGCGCACTTTACAAATTGAACTTTACGTTCCCGTGAAAATAAAGGGACTGCACTGGGGTCTGTTTCATAAAACTGTTGAGAATTGAGAAATGAGAAATTGAGTGTGCTTTATCACGTGTGGAATTGAGACTCAGGTGAAAAAATCCAACTGAGTCTCAATTCTTCACGTGATTAAGCAAACTCAATTTCTCAATTCTCAACAGTTTTATGAAATAGGCCCCTGGTGATCATCAGCGCTTGCTTTAAATGTCGGACATCTGTCATGCAAACTGTTATTGCCACCGAATATCACTGACGAATGTCACTCGAATCCCACCGCGATTGAATTGCGTGCGCATATCAGGGACCACGCAATTAGGCGCCAAAGTGTGCGGTATTTGGATGATTCGTCCTCTAATTTCGGTATACTGTATGTCTGACAAGCATTATAAAAGTAATTTTCATCGAAATTTGCTATGAACCTTAGGGTTCACCGCCTACCTGTAGTAATTGCCGAAAAAGTCCAGATTGCAAGAATCGCCATCTCCAACACACTGACATGTCATAGTGAGCGTGCCATCGGCGCCCGGAACAATTTCAGTAGTGCCATAGTCGACTAAGAAAGTCGAATCGCCGCCGTCAGCAGTGGAAGTGCTGAGGAACTGTCTAAGTTCCGATATTGGCATCATCTCCATTCCTGTTCCATTGCCATCACAGTCTGCAATGAATTTCAGCACTGTATTGCATCACGTCAGGAACGAAGTTAAAGAATCGCAGGCAGCGGTTTGGGCTGGAGTCAGTATTGCCCACCGCTAGGGGCATATCGCCCCCGGAGGTCCGAACCCATATTCTATCCGGTGCAAATGACCACTACTCTCGCCACTACGTGGCGAACATGTTTCGTAGTTCACCTCTTTTTTCAAATCTTACCAAATCTCTGAGAGGTTATATAATCCTCTACAACCCCATGTCCATCTGTGTTGCTGCTGTCCAATCCCAAAATCTACGAGAAGCTATCGAATTTACGGTTAATTACGGTCTTTTTGATGGTTTAGGTCGATTCTAGAGAATTGTGAGGTATGGGGGTCCAAATCCCCTTCGCTCAAGTGTACAAAGGGATTCACTGCCTACAGTAAAAAGTATTTTTATGACTTAGAGTATCTACTAGTAATTAAAATGAAATCGAAAACTAACTGTTATATTTGTGAATATACGAGTAGCAAGCATAAGTGAAAATATCGTCCTTGCTTTCCAGTAAAAAGTTTTCTCCATCTTTCCCGCACTTGATTAGAGATGATTTGATTACGCTATAGGTACCATCAGCATTTATTGTCGTTTGAAAACCAGTGGTATAGTCCTATTACAGTGTTGTTTTTAGTTCCAAATGATATTCTTTCCTCATTACTAATTACTATTCCGTTCAGCAGGAATTTAAGTTTCAGTTTACGACATGTAGTACCGGGTTTTTCCGAATAAGCCCCCACCCTATATGGTTTCTTTTTCTTTTATATAATGATTCTCTTCCCAGAGGCAGATAATGAATATTGGTAGAATTTGTGGCCAAGCTGTGGCCGCTGTAATCTATGCCTGTCCCACAACTGTTGCTAGAGAGGGAACTGTTACAGAAAAGGAAAAAGAAGTCATTTGGGGAGGGCTTATTCAGAAAAACCCGGTATGTAATAGGAACATGGAGCACTGATTACAAAAATGTGGTATTTTTGCGCTATTTGTGACCCATGGATACAAAAAACTTCCTCTACATTTGCGACACTCTTTGCCGAGAATAAAGGCAAAAATTTAAACTAAAAACAACACTATCCTCGTCAAACTCCAAGTAACAGGAATCGCCTATGTTGGCTGCACAGGAACAGCTGACTTGGTAACCGCCGGGAACAGGTAGAACATCGACGACGCCGATTTGGCCCAGACGTCCAGCGTTGAATTTAGAGGTAAATGTGGAAATGTAATCGTTTATGTCAGACTCTGACAGTGGTACCAATGGATCTGAACACAGTCCTATTGCTTCAACTGTACCAAACGAAAAAACGATAAAATAGATTGAAAAGATCCAATTCATTGCTTTTCTTGTTAATACTGATGGGGAGAAGGATCTTTGTAGAGGAATTTGTTCAGTATTGATGACCAAGATAATAAGGCTTGGAATGGATACACCGATGATACCTTATGCTTATAGAAGCTGGAAATGTATTGATGGCGCAAAATTTACGCGTCCCAAAATGAAAACATTTGAACAAAATCTCACATATATGCATATGAAACGAGGACTGAAGGACGAATCTGGACCAGGAAATGTCCAATTAGACGGTGGACAGAGTTCACAAAATCCGGGATTGTTTGTGCAATTACTGAGGGCAACTGATTGTGGTATTCTATTCAAAATCGGAGATTTTATGATGTTCGTCGCCTGTTTAAAAACCAGTCCTTTGCACAGAGGTGCTGTTATCGATGATCGAATGAAAGAAGCTTGTTTGTTATGCGATCATTAGCAACGGAAAATAATCACCGAATGGTGCGAATACACTTGTAACCAATATTATTGTTGCTTGTTGAGGGAGAACGATTTATCGACAACCACACGCATTTGTAATACTGGCATTATCAGTGAAATGAACGCAGATGGGTAGCCAGTAATCGAAAGCGGGGGACGAAGTTGATATTTAGCAGGGTTTTCAAAAGAGGATCCATATCAGTTTTTCTGCTTGCCGATCTTACTCATCTATTTATATTCAGCTGCAATATATTTCAATTCGTCATGAGATACTGTATCAGATATGCGTTCCCGTCTGCAAGTAAATTGTACTGTTGAACAGAGTTGATATCACTCAGTTTTCATTTCATGAGCTTTCAGTGGTGGCGCTCTAGGGTTTCTCAAAATAATCGTATGGCCATGCATTTTCATCGTTGATCCATGTGTTCATCTCTGAAACAAAGGAGAATTTGAAACACAAATGCAGCGTTCTGAACAGCAATGAAATTCTACATGGAAGGGAATTTCTTTCCTTCATTAAAACGAAATAATGATTCTTATGACATGCCCCTATAAACTAATAATTTTGAAGCTTTTGCTGTAACTTCGCACTTCGATTAAGAGCCCATCAGAATAAAAGATCATGCATTTCTGCCAGTTTTTGTGCAATTTGCTTGAGATTTGCGTCACTGGACTATGGTGAGGCCGTGGACCACATAAAACCGCTGCTAATAAAAAGCAACGTACGAATGCCAGGTTTCAAAATTTTTCGAGCCATGCGAACAAATTTATCCAAAATCATTAGAGCAAATTAATGGACTTAAAAGTGAAAGCTGCAACTTTCTCGATATATTCTCGAAAGCACCCTCCATACCGTAACGCAATCTTAATAAGCCCTGCAAACAGTCCCCTCCCTTCGTTTTACGTAATCTATGAGTAACCGAGCCATTACTACGAGGGGAAGTCTGGGTTGGGGGACCTAAGGTACCCCTTCAGTAACCCTACTTACATGTATGCTCTCAGAGGGTAAGAAAAGAATTTACAAAGGATGGATTTCACTTTTTTGGAAAAGTGAATCATATCACTCCCAGACAAAAATCCATGGCTTAATCTGGAATAGCTACCAAATGTTGCTCGCCCGCAAGACTTACCGTGAAGGTTCCAACTTTTATCGCCATCTTTATCGTACAACGCCATATAGTCAGCAATGTTCGGCTTTGGGACTCCAAATCTATCTGGAAAACCTTGACAGTATCGCACGAACTCGCCCACTTGTAGCTTCCCGTCGTTGTTTCCGCCATATTGTCTATCATACGCCTGAAATTGTTATACGTATTGATTCCAATACTACGCATTAAGAATTTCAATACTCTAATACTCAATATTCTAATTAATAATTTCAATAGATTCCAATACTGTTAATTTACCCTAATAGTTGCTGTGTTTTCTTCTTCGCGTATTTTATTAGATGCATTTATTTCCTCCTGAGTGACAACTTCATTACCTGCAAATATTCACCAAATTATAGGTTCGCATTCATCATAACACATTAATACAGTATATAATAAGAATGCAAACTAACTATTGTTGGTATGTTTGAAAGCGTCCTTTTGCAGGTATAAATCATTTGTATGAATATATGAGTAGCAAGCATAGATGGCAACAGTTTTGTGGTTTTCTTGTAAAGTATTTTTTCCATTGTTCCCGCACTTGATTAGAGATGACTTGATTAGGTTATAGGTGCCATCAGGATTGATCAATATTTGGAACTCAGTGGAATCGTCCTTTTACAGTGTTGTTTTTAGTTTAAAAATGATATTTTAATATTTCTCATCCCTATTCCGCTCAAAAGGAAATATTTGGCTTTATTTTGCTATGCAACAAAAAGCAAAATTAATTTGTCTTGCACGATTTAATTAGTGGTCTTCAAAAAAATTTGCAACTGATTTTCGATTTATGAACATAATAAACGGCACGCTGCTCTGATTAAAAAGGGTGGTGTGGTTGCGATATATGTGACCCATGGATACAAAAAATAATGACAAAAAATTGAAACTAAAAACAGCACTGTCCTTGTCAAACTCTAAGTAACAGGAATCGCCCATGTTGCCTGCGCAGGAGCAGCTGACTTGGTAACCGCCGGGGACCAGAAGAACATCGACGACGCCGATTTCGCCCAGAAGTCCAGCATCTCCTTCACTGTCGTCATATGTGGCAATGTAATCGTTGAGGTCGGACTCGGCTAGTGGTGTCAATTTCATTCCACATTGTCCTATTCCTTGGGATGTACCAAGCGGGAAAAGGATAAAATTAAACAAAATCCATGCGATTGAGAGAATCCAACTCATTCTTTTGTTTGTTCAGACTGAAGGGAAGAGAAGTCTTTCTGGGGAGAATTGTTCTAATACTGATGGCCAAGGTAATACAGCACGGAAGTGATGCACCGACGATAACTAATGCAGATAGAAGCAGGAAACGTTTTCCTGACACAAAATTTATGCACCCCAAAAAGCAAACATTTGGACAAAGTCTCATATACGTGCTACAAACGTGGACAATGGAAACGGAAATCCGGACAGGAAATGTTCAGTTACTAAAACTAGTCCAGCAATGGTATTCAATGATCAAATGAAAGAAGCTCATGTGTCATGCGATCATTAGTAAACGTTTATTTCACTGAAAATATGAGCATATCAAAGGCCTGTAGTATTCGATAAAGGGACCTTCCTTTCCAGACAAAATATAACATACGCTTTCCTTACTGCAAGAAAGAATCGTATTTTTGCACCGAGATATCACTCCATTTCTTTTCATGGATTTTCAGAGGTTGCAGGTTAAGGTTTTTCAAAATAATCGTATGGCCATGCATTTTCATCTCTTATCCATGTATCCATTTCTGAATCGAAGAAGATTTTCGTAAAACTAAGGCTTTCGGGAAAAATCTGGATTCCCAATTATCGCCATAGGACATGTCCACGGAGGATATCCCCAAGGGGTTTCATACTCAGGGTAAAAAAGGTTGGGGGATGAAAAATGAAAACGTATTTCTGACGTAGTAAAAAATTTTCGCCGCAAAGCGGCGAGTAAAAAAAAAGAAAAGGTCGCTGGGGGTGGAGATATTCCCAGATTGCAACATTTTCATCCATATCCCCACCCAGTTGTCGAAACGTGGACATGTCTGCCCTCATGTGCTACTCGTCTGCAACACTCACCGTCTAGGTTCCAACTTTTGTCACCGTCTTTATCGAACAAAGCAACGTAGTCAGCAATGTTCGGCTTCGGCGTTCCGAATGTATCCGACCATGTACCTTGGCAATATCGGACGAACTCGTCTACTTGTAGCTTCCCATCGTTGTTTCCTCCATTTTGCATATCATACGCCTGAAATTTGAATACTTATTCGCATTCAATATAAATTTTCAATCAACATTTAAAAATAAAATAACGACATGATCAATTGATGAACGAGGTGAGGTATATCCCAAAATAATTGTTTAGGATGCGAATTTCTGATCGTCTGTTCAAAAATTAAATTGTTGTGTCATATAAGTGCGCGCAAGGCGAGCATTCTTTTTTCATCAAAAAATCTCGTGTACCATTTGGTTTCTTTTTACTGATGCATCGGAGAGCAATTGGTATCGAGATGCTGTATTTTAAAATCTCAATAGCCCTTGGTATAGGGTATTGATATCGGAAAAACCTAAGTAATACGCAATACTCGACATTTGGCATTTTTAGCACGCCAAATTAATAAAACCTACGAAGCCTAAAAGATAGATAACCATTTATAGCTAAGATGGTCTACACTTGTTGTCAGTATCAATCGATAATACTAATTGTTTTCATCCGACCCCATGTCATATCAATTTAATACCAATATCAATTGAGTCAATTGATATTTTGCATGTTGAAGGAAGCAAACAATTAGTATTATCGATTGATATTGAATGTAAGTGATTGGCATACTGAGCTATCTAAACTAATGTCACACACAAAGCACGTAAAAAACAACCAACTTACCCTAATAGTTCGTGTGTGTTCTTTTTCTTCTCGCATTTTATTGAATGCATCTATGAATGTTGCGACCTGGCTGCCAACTCCTTTATTGACTGCACTGACAACTCCTATACCTGCAAAGATTCATCAACTGTACATTTTTGCCACTACGTGGCGAAAAACTTTGGTGTTGTTTGAATTCGCGCCGAAATCTCGACACGAAGGTACCATACCAGCAGTGTTAATTATGACGTCACATATATGTATGTGACATGTCATCTAAATATGACAATGACACTGACGTCAATGTCAGTGTCGCTTTTAATTTTTAGGATTCCCAAATGTCAGTATCAGTGTCACTTTTGAAATTTGATGTCATAATTAACACTGTATATCAGCGACCCTCGCGCCCACCCATTAACACGCGCGGACCCTCCTGACCTCGGACATCCGTTACCGATATGAGTACAGTTATGTGGAACACTAACTATTTCTCGGCATTATTGATAAATTTTTCAAAAAATTCAATTATGCTTGTTGGTACCATTTGCGTCCTGTTCCTGAAACGTTTCTTTTAGTCTTTTTGTCGGCGTTGATGGTGAGCCGGATGCAATGTTGTTGCATATGTTTGTATAATCTGCATACTTAGCTTCCTTCCAATCTACCATTTCTGAAATAAATAATAATTCAGCAGTGTGCAATTCTAAACTAATAAAATTGTTTAATAATCTCTATAAAACGGATTTCGTACGGTCAATACAACGTAACATTTGCAGCAAGTCTTGCAATTGCGCATTTCGTCCTACATCTCTGAGATGAAGTAAAATTTCGTAACTACCATCGATGTTCCAGCTATGGTCGCCGTCTTTGTCCCACTTCGAAAAATATTCGACTAGGAGATTGTAGCTCATTCCATGGGCGGATTTACTCTTACTTTGACAATAATTTATATACTCGCCCAGTTGCAACCTTTCGTCCTCATTGCCGCCAAAACCATGCTGATCAAATAGCTAAAGTTAGAAATGTGTTTATGGTAATTATTAAACCTGAAAAAAATGGTCAGAATAAGCATTTCCTTTCTTACTTTCAAGCCGAATATTAAATCGAGCTTCTTTGCATAAATATTCTCTTCGTCTTGAGTTACAAATCCGTCAGCTGAAAAGCAGTGAGATTTTGTGAAAGATTTGTGATTCCATAATATTCAGCAGCCCTTTTTCATTTGCCGTCGATTCCTACTGACATGTAAATTAATAAATTCTGATATTTTATAATAAAGCTGATATAATGATGAAATCTCAAAATTAATTAATAACCCGACTCTAAGGTCATATCAGAGTAATTATTATGACGCCAGAACCAGACTATTAATTCAACTTTGAGGCTTTATAATAATATCACTGATACATCGTGATTAACATTGGTATCCCACTCTGGTTTTCTCTTTCTCTTGAACCCTCGTTTAGCAAAATATAAGTTGGTAACTAAATGTATGTAACGAATATACCATTGGTGTCCATCGCGTTAAAAGTCTTCTTTTGACGTATTAACAATGCATCGAGTTTGGGATTGGAAAATTCGTCGAAAGTCAGCTTTCCATCATGATTAGCATCACTTTTGCCGAACTGTTCTGAAGAAGCTACAGACTATAACAATTGATATAACGTTTTCTTGTATTGGGTGACCATTAAGAATTGAAAACGACACATTTCGCAAAACACGCTTTCTTAAATGTGTTCATACAGATAGATAAATCTAACCATACCTGTAACCAAGGGGTCTAGGGGGGTCGGACCCCCCTCCCCCCCCCCGAGAAAGTCCAGAAAACAATTTCGCCGCGTAGTGGCGAAAAAAATTTTGGCGATTTTTTGAATTCGCGCCGAAATCCCGACACGAAGGTATCCCCCAGAGAAGGTCAAGACCCCCTGGCCTCGGATACCCGTAGACCGATCCACCCTGGACCGAAACATCCTGGAAGGAAACATCCTGGACCGAAACATCCTGGACCGATCCATCCTGGAAGGAAACATCCTGGACCGATCCATCCTGGACCGAAACATCCTGGACCGATCCATCCTGGAAGGAAACATCCTGGACCGAAACATCCTGGACCGATCCATGTATACTGTTCAGTTCGCATTCACGCCACTTACCCAAATTAGTAGCACTGTAACAAGCGTACATATCAGCACTTATATTCGAATCCTTTGCAAAGAGGAGGTACTTTCCATCGTTGTTACATTTTATTGGTTCCGATGCAATTACATCGTAAGTCCGATTGCCCTTATTCGCGGTCGAATATTCCGCGCGATTGTGGGAAAAGCTGCAATTATTATTATTAGGAATCGTTCATCATTACGGCTTTAACTGTCAAAAGAATATTGTTCGGGTTTGAAGGCGCGAAAATTGCCGGAATGTCTCGGCAACAGCCGATCTCGATAAATATTCAGGAATTTCTATGAATACGTTTTTCGCTTTTGGTCAATTGCTGTTTTGGCTCTACAAAATTATTGCTTTTTCCTTACACGCTTCAGCATTTACCCTCATTTTAGGTGGTCGACTGAGTTCCTAAAATTTTTAGCTTCATTTGAATTTAATAATAAAAAAATTCGATGCTGTAAGATCACTACAATTATTATTATTAGGAATCGTTGGTATTGATAAATCATTTATTGAAAAGTTCACCGTTTACCTGTCGTAACTGCCGAAAATGTTCAGATAGCAAGAATCGCCATCATCAAAGCAGTGACATGCGAGAAAGAGCGAGGTGCCATCGCCGCGTGGAACGATTTTAACAGTGCCACTGTTGACAAAGAAATTCGAATCACCGCCGTCGATAGATGTAGTGCTAAGCAATTCACTAAGTACCGACATTGAGATCATTCGCATTCCTCTTCCTTCGTCATTGCAATCTGAAAATGAATCGATGTATTGTACGTGGTATCCCATTATTATGGTAGGATTTCATTTTCTTATATCCGGAACAAATTTATTGGGTACCTGATATCCAAGTCTCAACTGTATGAAGGAGCTGTCGAAAAATTGTTTGATTACGGTATTTTTGGCGATATAGGCTAATTTTCGAAAACTGTCGTCGGTGGTCGTCCGGTTTGGGTTAGAAGTGTGCATGGGGTGTAAGCGCATAAGCAAGAGGTGTCGAAAAGAAAATATGCAAAATCAATGTCAAAATTACCTTAATCAGGCAAAAAAACTTGGCCAGTATTCAAAGCGAGCCAGTACCCACGCGGGCACAGTCCCTTTACTAGTACCCTCAAGTTCAATCCGGTGTACGTCTCTGGCGGATTTCCCTCTCCCAAACACATAAATGAACTCACCGTCTACTGCAGATATGTGCACGGGGGTATGGGGGTATATATATATATACCCCAAGGGTTCTCATACCTCCGGGACTTTGAAGTTGGGGGTATGACAAAAATTGCAATGATAATAGACGGCCGGCTGGGGAGTAAATTCCCCCTAGAATACCCGCCATACCCCCTACGACCAAACCCGTGCGCATGTCTGGTCTACTGCATAAGAGTACTTCTATTGTTCTGAGTATCAGTTAGCAAAAATAAAATCGCAAACCAACCCATTTTTGTATGAATATACGAGTAGCATGCATAGGTGGCAATAGTCTTCTCGTTCTCTTGCAAAATATTTTCTCCATGCATCCCGCATTTGATTACAGATGATTTGGTTATGTTATAGGTACCATCCGCACTGATCGGAGTATCAAAATTAGTCATAAAGCTCTTTTACAGTGTCGTTTTTAGTTCAGTGTGACGAGTGTAACAATAGTAGTAACTAATTATTACTAAGGAATAACAATATAATTTTGAAAGTTTAACCTATCGCAACACTGATATGACTTATTACTGTTTTCATAGGTGTAACGGGTGTCCGAGGCCAGGGGGGTCTGGACCTTCTCGGGGGAGGGGGAGTAAGGTACCTCTGTGTCGGGATTTCGGCGCTAATTCAAAAAAATCGCCAAAAAAATTTTACCACTACGTGGGACAATTTTTTTCTGTATTTTCCCCCTGATTAGACTTATGACTGTTTCTCATTAAAAATTCCGCTCAATAGAAAATTTTGCTTCGGTGTCATTTGGTTTATCTTGCAGGATTTGATTCAGGATTTCTTTAAAATTTCACAAATTAATTTTCCGTTTACCAGTATAATAAGAATATGCTGCACAGATTATAAAAATGTGATATTGCTGCGATAATTTTGCCCGAAAACCTAATTTCAGCATTTTCGACATTTTTATCCATTTTAAAAATGACAACCAAAAACAACACTGCCCTTGTCGAACTCCAAGTAACAGTAGTCGCCAATATTGGCTACGCAATAACAGCTGATTATATATCCGTCGGCAACCCGCTCAACATCGACAACGCCGATTTGACCCAGACGTCCAGATCCAGCTTGATCAGAGTCGAATTGGGCAATATAATCGTTAAGTTCAGTCTCCGTTAGTGATGTCAATTTTACTGGGCATTTCCCTATCGACTGCATTGTACCATGCCGAAAAACGACAAAATGGAACAGAATCCTTAAGATCGATATGGTCCAACTCATTGCTCTTCTTGTTACCATTGAATGAAGAAGGAGTCTTTGTGGGGGAATTTTTGTTTCAATACTGATGATCAAGGTATTAATAGCGAAATTAATAAATGATACATCGATGATACTATGTGATGAGTATAGCAGGATACATTTTAATGGTGCAAAATGTATGCGTCCTGAAGAGGAAGTGAAACAAACTCTCGTATAAACGCGCCGCAAACGAGGACAAAGGAATCCGAAATTTTGTGAGCCATGCTCGCTGTCTCACTAAAACTAGTTCATGCACCCAGCGAGTGTTATGAATGATTAATTGAGAGAAGCTTACGTACGATGCAATCATTAGTGATGGGGAAACGACCATTGTAAATCAATTCGAGCATTTCATACAATGACTATTTTACTGTAGACACTTCGTGTCCTTGTAAAATAAAGCACTGAGAGGTGCAAGAACAAATGAAAACAATAACGTTATTGTTATTGCTATTGTCTGATGAGGAAGTACTGCTTAGCGACAACCAGATGAGTTTGAAATGCTGGCATTTTCAGTGAGATGAACGCAATAGTGTGCGTTACGGAGGGAGGCCGACTAGTGCGGTATTGTCGGTCTGTCCGATGACCGGAAACGAGCTGGGTCAATATAAAAAATTTGTGCAGGCTGGATCCGGGCCGGCCTGTGAACCTCAGTGATAACAAGGGCAACGCAATAGGTCAACGCACAGCAAGTTTTATATCCCACAACCTTTTTCACTCTAGTCCTATCGAACATTTTAATGGCAATTAAACTTCGACAACCCTACCCTTGACGCCCGCCCACCCCATCTGGGGCCTATATCATATAACTATTGCAAATGCGACAATTGTAATTACAATTGCGGGAAGCGCGGTGATTGGCCATTTTCCGGTTACTTTCAGTTATTTCCGGTTTTTTTACCAATCACCGCGCTTGCCGCAGTTGAAATTACAACAGTTGTATTGAGAAAAGTTTTATGAAATAGGCCCCTGCGCGAACGGATGATTCATCATCGTTACAAGATATTTTGCACACGACTGCTCTACGGTGGCGTCTCGCGGTATACTTTCACAAGGAAAACAGGATAGACTTCTCAACAGAAAAAATGCAGCGGACCATGCAAGATAAAAAAAGATGCTTGCGAGCCGTGGCGCGGTGAATGTTTTCTGTTGAAAGTCTATCCTGTTTGCTATGCCTTTCCTGAGGTTCGTGCAGCGTGGTTGAGTCATCCGAAATTTCTGAAAACTGTTGATCGTTCTTACTACGGACAATACAGTCTGACTAAAAGCGTATTGAATCAATCGAAGTTTATCTAACGGCTAGCTGCGCCTCGAGCAATGAGTTATGGTATCACTTTTGGGGTCAGTTAAGGCATTCACCATTTGTCGAGAACGTGTTAGGATCGGGCCGGCCCTGCAAGAGAACCCGCCTCTGGCATTCCGGCTGGCCCGACGGACATTGATTCGGGATTGAGCATTTTTCAGTTTGTGATCATTACCCTTACCAATCACCAACCGGTCATATCTCCCTCAGCTCAAACTAATGCTCATGCTCTTGCATTGCTCTGGATTGAGTCAGACATGTGCACGGGGGATATATACCCCCCAAGTGGTCTCATACCTCAGGGTACTTCGGAGTTGGGGGCGTATGACAAAAATTGCAATGATAAGGGGGAAGTACAGTGTTTTTCTGAGATCGAAAATTGGTGACCTGTTTTTAAAATAAAGGTCGCCAAGATGGCCGACTTTTTGAAAATTTTCGCAAAAAAGAGTCGCCAAAATGGCGCGAAATTTTTTTTTTACTATAGGCGGCCGGCTGGGGGTATACCCCCTACGGCCAAACCCGTGAACATGTCTGGATTGAGTGTCGTGTTTCTGACATGCGAGTCGTTTGCGAATGGTATAGGCGGCTTCTTAGGCTTTAAGTTTAGGCATAAATCACGTGTGTAGCTTTATTGCCAATCGATGACAACGCGGAGGACCACTGCGGCGGTGCAAAAGTACGGTACATTCGCAAACTAGTGACGAACAACTAAATGTGTGCGGCGGGCGAGCGAGAGGAGGCGGTCTTCCACGAGATCGATCATCATTCACTTCCCAACGTCTCCTAGTCGGTCGAGCTGTCCAAAGTTCTTCAAAATGTGATTCACCACCTCGGCGTTGTTTCGTTTGCGCAGCTCGAAGTCGAAGCCTCGGCCGCTGGCGACGGGCGGCTCCTGAACAGGTCAGGATTAAAATCAGGATCACGATATAATACGGTGGGATCATATGTATACTTGGGGAGATTCTGGGGGTAACCCAACCTTCCAACGAGAGAAAATTACGTAAACACCCTGAAAAATCAGGCAAAAATAGCGAAAAATCAAATATTAGTACTAAAATTCAAATGTTCCCGCCAAGATTTAAAATTTTTGCTGTGTCTCACGAGACAATCTCTAAGACAGATAGGGGATCAATAGTGATGCCAGCCGCGGAAACGGTAGGTCCGTTGAGGTCTTCGGTGGAAGTCAATTAGGAAATCGATTCGAATTGGTTTAACTACAGTTATTATCGACTTTCTCTAAAGCACGTGGCTCGCCTTTGATGCATGCTGTGAGTCTCACATTATTCTCATCTCTTGTTATCGGCGGTCAAATAGCGAAAGTTTAATTGGAAAATCGAGTATCTCAGTACAGCCCGCCCTACTAAAGGTTGATTCTTTGCCAGTTAGTCCCCGGACGGATTAGCACAATTAGTCGCAGGCACACGACTGAAGACTATATCCGACAAAATTCATTTCCGGTGCTTTGCAGAGCCTCAAACTACGAATACTCAGCACATTGCTGAATGAGAGAGTCCTAATATAATTTGAGCGAGCGGTTGAAATGTTTGGCAACTTCAAAGAGTTTTCATGAGAATGGCTGGACGGAAACTATATAATTGGGACAAAAGACAAAAGTCGTCAAGGGGACTGTCTAAAAATGGCATTTAAGGTGCGAATCTCATGCTACAGTAGGCAATCCACAACACCAAAACGAGGGCTGCGGCGCAATTCGAAAATCGATAATTTGCAGCGCTCGCAGGGACAAAGCGCGCCAATATGAACGCATAATTTGGAATGGTTTAGTTTGTGGAACATTTCTTGCGTTCGCACGAATACCGTAATATTATCATTCCAAAATATACAACAACCTGATTTTCTTTGAGCCCCGGGCTTAAGCATACGGTTTTCATAACTCTCGTATTGGTGACGTGAACTGTTTGAGTTCCCGCCAAAAACGATGCATACTTTACAGTATGCTCTATTACAGTATACCTGGAATGAGAGGTCAAACCGCCGTTGTTGAGCCTTGTAAGCAGGCAATCGTTCGAGGAACTGCGCGATCACTCTGTTGCTCATTGCCGGCTGAAATGAAAT
>JAQGAX010000359.1:0-17773 GCA_034698105.1 Plectus exinocaudatus | reverse complement strand
ACACGAAGGTATCGTACCCCCCCCCCCCCCGAGAAGGTCCAGACCCCCCCTGGCCTCGGGCACCCGTTACACCTATGGGAGTCATGTCTTTAATCCAATCGATTCAACTGTACGTCTGTAGGTCGATCATACGGTAGGTCGATCATACAGTTGGTTGATCATACGGTAGGGCGATCGTACGGTACAGAACGTTGCAATGCGGATGCAGAAATTCACTTTCTTTAATTTCTTTCGTTCGTATCGGAGCATCAATAAATTTCGTCTCCCGATTTCAAGGAGAATCATATTAACACATAATCATTGATCTAACATCGAGCAATCTCCTGGGCAACACAAACAAGCATTCCTCCGAAAATTGGACACACATGCAACAACATTACTTACGTACGCGTTCAAAACTCCAATCGCGTACCGCATCTATAGAATTCGAATTATTGCCTTTCAAACAAGGGCCAAATTTCAAGTTCCGAACAAATGCTCGAAGCGATTTTCGATATGGAGTGACAATGAACAACGTAACAATAGCGTTGCAGAATGGACTGATCGTAAATGTGTTGAAAGCGTAATCTTCTATGGTTGGCCTAAAATTTCCTATCGAAAAGGGAACAAAATCAGCCGCACTTCGACCATACCGCGAGAAATATACAAAATAAATACAAGCCGGTGCAACGCATACGATAGGAATAATCGCCTGAATAACGATGGCTTTAAGAATGGCCTTTTCCCCAGTGTAATCACTGCCACTGCGCTCCATCAAAACTGTCGTTGTTCTGATGTGAGCTGAAAGCCGCCGGTACATCTTATAATTGCAGAAAATCAGCGTGACATAACCGAGAACAATGGCTATGAAGAAAACTTCTGGAATGTATGGCGTATAAAGAGTGTAGCCACAGCGAACGAAAACAGCGACATAAGGGGCGTAACACAGATCGAATAACCACCATATCAAAATGGTATATGGGTACAAACAAAGCAGTGCCATGTGTCTTACAGTAAACCATTGACTTTCACGAATGATCAAGAAATATCGATTGATCGAAATCAACGGCAAAGCCATGGCTGAAGCGATCGCGAAAGTGAATGGTGGATGGATTTGAATTGTACACCATATGGCATTTGACATCCAGCCATGTGCTATGAATTCCACTTGAATCAGTCAACTTGTAAAGTTTGCCAAGCAAAAGAGCAAGTCGATAATCGCGAGATTGCCCAGAAAGTATTTAAACTCCCCTACCACTTGTTTGCTGAAGAATGAAAGGTAGACGACAATGATGTTTGGCGGAATGCCGAGTGAACAAGCGGTGACGAAGGAGAACGTTATTGACGAAGTGTACGTCTGGTTTAGTGGCCATGTTTGGTTGGCGAATGTCGCGTACGTTCCAGCCACAGTTCGCATGCTGAGTTTGCATTAACATTCAGCGAAAAGTAACTGAAAAGGCGGCAAATTATTGGCCATTGGCTAGTTGATTCGTGAATTCTGTTGTCTTCCATACACATGCGTCGATAATATAATTACCCTTACTTCGGGCCTATTTCGTAATACTATTGTAAATTAAGAATTGAATCTCCATTCTGCATTATTTCAGTAGGTGGAGAATTAAGACTCAAATGATGACAATGCAGAATTCAGATTCAATTTTTAATTTTTTTTTAAAAGTCCCTGCTATTGTCGATAGTTTTGTGTACGGTGATGACATTGGTTCCGTTAACGGTACCAATTAATGTTTTGTTAACGTTATGGTTATCGATAACGAAACAACGTTAATTGGTAACGGTAACAACTACTATTAATTTGTAAACAATTATGACGCGAAAAATTTTAATTCGGTATTATGGCGTGGAATTGACAAATTCAAGTTTTTCAGAGGTTGTTTTCACTTACTAATTCGAATAGAGCTGCAGCGACGGACGCTGTCACTCGACAGCTAGACGCGCTGTCATACGACAACCATTACTGTAATCTGTTTTCACGTCGGCAAGCGGCTTTAAAGACATACATCGAGTTTAAAGGTTACAGAGCGATCTCTGATGAAAAGTAGTCACGACCAGAAAGTATTAATTGCTGTCGCATTGCCTTAATCACAAAGCTACTTAATCTTCGCTTGAAAACGCGTTTCTCTCAAAGGGCAGCTGAAGTGGGCTAATTAAGTTTCTATTTTCACCTGCTGCCTTTTTAAGTAATTGGATGTCGATATTGTAGCAAATACTGATCAAGTAATTGGCTACATGCTTACGTGCACATTTAAGAGCAAATGTTCACAGGGGTCACAATCACAAATAATTTTTCGCTTTATAATCGCAAAGATCGTAATTTATGGACTACCCCAGTGGCGGTATTAGACCCGACCAACTGAGAGGCGTGGCGGTCAAGCGGGGGGGGGGCGTTTCCAAAAAATGGTAAGGGGCCCTTATCTATTTTTTTCTGGCCGGTCAAAACCGGGGGGCGTACGCCCCCTACACCCCCTAGCACCGCTCTGGACTACCCCAACTCCGCATTGCACACAACTTCAACTTACGTTTTTGCGAACTTTATTAAATTTGCGAGCTCTAGCCAATAGGCTGAGTGTAAGGGAGCCTGTTCAGCGACGCAATCCGTATCGACCACGATCGACTGCAAATGGCTTCGAACGCGAGTGGCGGGTTGCAATCTGCTGGAAGCGAATGGTATTGCAATACCACACTAGGACGCGAACGGCTGCGACTGTGCCATATGATGTCATACTGAATCGTTCAATTAGACTTTAGGTGAATGACGCTTATGGCTCTTTACAAAGACCCATTCCCCCTATTATTCTGCTCTTGTTTGAGTATTAACGACGTTCAAATAAAACAGTTCATGTCCAATGAGGCCCCAACTTGCAATTCAGAGCAATAATTTCATTCCAATCTAACGTAATGAACGACATGATAATTAGACCCGCACACATATACCATACCCATAGAGTTCACGGTATCATAAACGGGCAACAACAATTCACAATTGAAACCTTCGTCGTCGTATGTCAATGATTTCTAATCACAAATCAATACGATTAATTAATTTTCGTCATACTTCAAAGCAGAGTGCGCTCCAGATAGAAGTGTTGATTGACAACTGCCTGACATTGGGCATCCAGTTTATAATTGGTCGTTAATCAAACGCTCTTTTATACGGCGTAGTTGGTATTTCGTCACACCATTCGCAAAAGACTCTCTGGCTGGATTACTACGCATTATTCGGAGGAGAGAGCTGACCCGACCGTTACCAGTGCATCGAAAACTTGAGCACACGGTTGCACCTTATTCTAAAATAGATCTCATAAATGGCTAGCGAACAGAAGAAAGTAGCTCGAGAAAATGTTCATCATTTTCAGAGCAGCAAAATTGATATCATTTTCCGTAAGTTTCATTATTGTTTTCAGCCTTTTGGCCTCACGGCGAAGGTCGTGTAGTACACCAACGACGATTTTCCCCACCGACCGACCAAATTGTTCTGTCGCAATGCTTCGATCGACCGGTTGTAATTCTACAAAGCTTGAATTTCAATGATCCGCCTATTGCGTCTTCGTCCCATAGTCCATTTCACTTTGCATATCGTGAGCAACGATCGGTGGTCTGCATCGGCTTCGATTAATTCATTTGAAATTTGCGCGCTTTCTTTCCTTCAATCAGGCAACAAATTCGGTAGTGATCCGCCAGTTGGTTGGTGGAAAAAATGGTGACGGGACGATATGATACTGGCGGTGCAATAATGTGCAAGAATGTGCAAGGAAGCATACGGTAGCTTTGTTGCACGTTGTTGTGGTAGAGAGTGGCGCGCGTGCAGGCAGAGGGCGGTAGTTTTGTGCTCCGAAAACATGCTTTTAATCGAGCTTTTATAATATTCGCATATGTAAGCAAAAGATAAACGACAACAATTTCAGGATTCATTCTCAAAGCTCGGGCGCTGCCCGAGCTGTTGCGAATCGTTGCCCGCCGCGGCGCAGACGCACTGCCAGCCGCCGAAGTGGAACGACAAGGACAACTATTATAAAGTCCGTCTCTGCACTCGATGGATGACCAACCCGCTCGGTGACGCTTTCCACGCCAAGGGTATCGGCCTTGCGACCTTGCGAAAGTGTAAGTTAAACCTTTACTAGTGATTGTGATGTTAACATTGACTATTCATACCATACGTACCCTTGACGTCTATTGAATATGTATTTATTATCCGGATTGCAGCAGTTTCTGTTGGAAATTGCAGAAATTTGTAGATAGAATCGAATCGTAAACGTTGGGTTGAGAAGGATGCAGTCGGACACCCCATTTTTCTCTTCCGTAACAAGGCAGAACAGAAAAGCTGTGCGAGGAAGTTGCTCTGCAACAACATTTTCACAAATTTCTGTGCGAGCTTTTGTACGATAGAGCGCAGAGAAGTTTGGGGAGCGTCCTGCTTTAACCGAGTCCGGCTTTATCCAACTGAAGTAAACGTTGCTGTTCAATGCGAACATACAACGACTTGTTCTAATTTTGGGACTGCTGGACATTATGTTCAGTTATTTGCCTCCTCTCGATTTAATATACTGTCACACTGCGTTTGCTAATTATTGATTACTACTACTTTGGTAATCTCCCATAGTAAGATGGAACAGTATAATAGCTGTGTGTTTGTAAGGATGTTTCTCGCGTAAAAGCTAAGTTAAATGAGGCATTTGTTTCAGGGATGTAGAGGCCGAGCCGAACTCGGCCATCTGCAAGTGCTGCGCGTGCGCGCAGCTGATTAGTAAGATTGTCTCATTCGCCTGCCTGCAAGGACAGCGGTGCCAGTTTCGTCGAGGTAATTTTATTGTGTACTCTACTGAAGTAAAAATTAGCGGATCTTTATTTTAATCCTGCGGTTAGCGCTTAGATTACAATGCTTGATTTAGGCGGTGGTCGCACCGCAGTATAGAGTACTGGCGATTGCGCGTCACTGTTTCCTTTTAGGGAACCGGCCGACTCGAGGGAGGGGGCTGAACTCCCAGCAAGGGCGTCACCACATTCGCCTATAATATGCGTTGTGATGTACTGTGGTGTGACCACCGCCTACCGATATCACCATTTTTAAATGGGTTAGTAGAGAATTAGTGTTTGCTGGCTCCTACGTGGACGGAGATTTCTGAGGCAAACCGTGATGCCCAAAGTACTAGTGTTGTCGTATTAAGTTTTGCAGGCTGTCACCCAATCACTGATTGCGTCTTACCTATTTCAGGAGAACGAAAAGGTGCTGGTGGTCGGCTCCGATCGTAGGGGCCACGTCCTGGGCGACACTCGGCATCCACCTCACGATCGTCAAGGTAGCCATTTCTATACATTATTTCTTTCTTTCAAACATTCTTTCCGCATCATGTAAGCGCTATGTCTGCAATGCAATGTAACCTGAATCATGCTTATGAATAGTTATTTGTATTCGCTATCATGAATGTTGAATGGAGTACAACTCAGGAGCTACAGACATGGACTGGAAATCGAATGAGGACGTGAGAAGAGCAATTGACGATTATGAAGAGGGGCGACTGAAATCGCTTCCTGAGCTACAAAGCAAAATTTACGAAATTTGCGGTGACAGACCCAGCACTTCGTCCATCAGTCGTTATCGGCGAGGGATAACTGGCAGCTGCCGGCGTGGTCGGCCGCTGAAGCCGAAGGAGACAGTCGACACCAAAAAGGTAGGCGATTGTATTAAATTGCTGTTTTATGTTGGCATGCTTGCATTTGTTCTCCTGTTCCATATGTTGCTTGCTTTTCCTAGTTTTGCTTGCTTTTAACAGACTTTCAACGTTGCCTCGCCTGCTTTGTTGCTTGCCTCGCCCTCTGACTATGATGTGATTGACTTCGACACGCGTTCAGACGAATGCGCTTCGCCCATGCTCAGCTTGAAGGAGCGGAATGGGTGAGAATCTTTTCGCTGTTATGCTAAGCTTGCTTTGTGCTTTTGTGTATTTACACTTTTATTTCTGCCTATTTGTCACTAGCGACAAATAACAAGAAGTTTTAGAGATGGTGAATGTGCGGCAAGCACTGGAAAACGTACTCTTGTCCGTTGGTCGGCGGATTTGACTGATGAGAATGCGTTACCGCCGGCGCGGCTCTCGAAATACTTGAATGAAACCCTCTGGACTGTGAGCGTCGGCTGCGATATTGTCCGGCAGTACAGGCGTGTGAAGAGGAGCAAAGATAGAAGAACGAACTACTATCGATGCGCCAAATGTGATCGCCTGAATGTCAGCAGCGAAGTGAAGTACAACCCAAAAATCACTGTCTATAATGGCGAAGTGGTTGGAGACGGCCGACCTGCGCATCATTATTTATGTCAACCAATTAGTGCCGCGGCAGCACTCGCAACGGATATTGATAGGACCTGTCGAAAAGAAATCAGAAAAGGGCATTATGCACCCCGAGATGTGCATGAAAAGGTATATCGTCTATTTAAAGCTAGTTAATTTAATTTGTACCTCATTTATTTTCATGTGCCGTTATGTGTTTGTTCTATGATTTTAGGGCCATGATGATGCTCTTCACCTGGCGCAGCGACTCGGCTGGTGCACCGAAGGCAAAGATAGTCTACCAGCCCGGTATCCATTCTGGTCAGATGTTCGTCGACAGTGCGGCCATCATCGCAAAGGGAAGAAGCCGCCAGTGCGAAACGCATTCGACTTGAGCGACATGTACAAGTGTACACTACGCGGAAGAATTAGTGGCAGTAGAGAGCGGTGAGCTAGTGCCCGTGAGCCGGATTGTAAACGTATTGCGTTTATTAGGTGGGTGTTGTGCAGCGATGAAAAGCAGGGAGTGGTTCTGTTCGCGTCCGATGACGACCTGCGCTTGGCTGCGCAGTGCCAAACGCTAATTGGTGACGCGACATTTAAGACGAGCCCGCAACCGTTCTACCAGGTGTTCACACTCCATGCCAAGGTACTACGACGGCTGTTTGACAAAAAATTATGGTTGTTTTCAGTTTGAAAGGGAAAATGACATCAGTGAGTGGGTCGCAGTCGCGCATGCGTTGATGATGACTAAGGCGCAGCAGGCGTACGAGACGGTATTTCGATCCATCAATGACAAGTGGAAGTCAATGGGCGTTGTGCCAAATTTTACTCGACTTCAAACAGACTTTGAAGATGCAGAAACGCAAGCCGTTGCCGTCATTTTCGGACAGAGCAAAGTTGATTTGTGGAGCGTGAATATGCATTGCTTCACATAGTATTTTCCAGGTGAAGGGTTGTAATTTTCATTACGTACAAGCAATTATTCGTAACGCTGCAGAGAAAGGTCTGTTACCCTTTTACAAGGCACGTTTCGGCACCGAGAATGCTATTTGGCGATGGATACGACAAATTTGCGCACTTCCGCTGCTGCCCCCAAGTAAGTTAAATGGGAAAACATTGTGCAAATGGCTCCATTATTTGCTTAATAATTGCAGCTTTGGTTTTGCCTGTTTGGCAACTCTACCTTTGCCAGCCGCCCGTTCAACCAGTCGGTTGGGCTCCGCCGCATGGCTTCACCGGCTGGCCCACGGCTGAATTGATTGTGTTTGCTGCATATGTCGACTCTTACTGGATGAAGAAATGTGTGCAGGAGTGGAATCACTGGACAACAGGCGACGACCGCACGACGAACGCCGCAGAGGCATACCATTCCGCCCTGACCCGGTAGACATTTGAAGACAAGAAGTCTTGCGCATTGAGTCGGAAAGCTCATTTAGACATAGCTCAGCGATGAAGCGGCCGTCCCTGACCAATTTCATTCCGCGATTGCAAGCGCAGCATGCAAGACAAAAGACGCGCGTCGACCAGCTTCTGGGCGGTGCGAAGCCGAAAGCCAAACATAAGCGATATCGACGTATCAATGCCCAGCTGATGCGGTACAAGGAAACCTTCAAAGTATCTATAACTGTTGGTGTATTTATTTCGTATTACATTTATACAATTATAGGTTATAGTAAACAGCCAGATGGAACGGTCCGCCCTAGTACTGCAAGGCGAAGATTATTTGGCTCGATGCGCATATTTGCTGGCTGAAATTGACGTGAAAGATACCAAGAAAGGACTGCACAGGGCGAACGGGAAAATGGTATTTAAACGCGCCAGTGGAAAGATCGCGAGCAAGAACAAAATGTAAGCTTCATATTACAAGTTGCAACCAGCAAAAATCATTTCAGCCAGCCGCCGACGCAGCGACCTCCGCGGCGCTCTGCACCGCCGGCTCAGCCGCCGCTCCCTGCACCGCCGGCTCAGCGACCTCCGCGGCCCTCTGCACCGCCGACTCAGCGACCACTGCCGGCTCAGCAGCCACCGCGCGACGTGTCCAACATTCCCGTGCGCGCTGGCGACGGCGACGAGATCGACGTATTTCTTACCGACCGCGATCTCCTTCTTCTGCGCCCCGGCATGTGGCTGAACGATTTGGTCAGTGTTATTCAACGGTTACATATTACGTTTATGGCGCTTATTTCAGGTCATTGATGCATATTATGCATTAATTGGACGACGCGCTGCTCAATCGGCCGCGTCGCCCCGAAGCGTTCACGCTTTTCATACGTGCTTCTATGTCACGCTGCGAAGAAATGACTCGCACGCCGATGTAGCTGGCCATACTCGAAGAGTCGACATTTTCTCAAAGGACTTCGTCTTTTTTCCGCTGGGCATCAACGCAGACGCGCACGCATCGAGCAGTGAAAGACTGAAAACGAATCACTGGGTGCTTGTCGTGAGTTTATCTTTATTTTTTAGTGAACAGCATTCACAGGAACTTTACCTCATAAGTATTTATTAGGTTTATGACGTGCTCATCAATGCGATTTATTACTATGACTCGCTGGGCGGCGACGGTCGCGTACATCTACAAAGTATCAGGTATTTCTTTGCTAATACGCTCTTGTTCTAGGCGCACCCACATACATTTAGGCGCTACTTGGAAGCCGAGCATGTGATAAAAAAGAAAAGACCACTGTGCGTGGCCGAGGCAATCATTCTGTCGAGAAGCGTACGTTACAGAAAACATGTAATTTAATTATGCTTTGCCAACTTCAGGACGTTCCCCAGCAAACAAACAGTGATGATTGCGGTGTTTTTGTCTGTCAGTACGGCGAGCATATTGCACGCAATGCACCAATACTGTTTGACCAGGTATGACGTCTTACTGCTGCTTTTCCGACTGTCGCTCCATTTTAGTCTCATATGCCCGGCCTGCGACTTCAAATGAAAGACGAATTAGTCCAGAAGCGCCTCCTGCATTGATCCCTGTTTGTAGTGCGCGTTTGTTTCATTATGTCACTTGAATTGCAATGCGGTTTACATTTGTAAGTGTCGTCTGTTTCTGCGTCATGTTCAATGTGTCATGTTACACCGGTGATATCGCTTTTGTTGGCTGTTGGCTATGTCATGTCGCACGTTAGGCCGGTGGTATCAGTGCAGTTCTAGTTCGCAAACAGAAACATTATTGCGCGTACTGCGTGAATAAATGTTCATTACTTCACGCACTCTTCATGCATTCCTTCATGGACGCTATTTATTTGATGAGTCCAAGGTGACATGTCTGCAGTAAGCAGCTCAGATTTGGTGTCGTCGCGGCATGACTGCCCCCTCGGCCTCAAAATGTCTAATTCGACAATCTACCAACGGCGAACTGTACTGTACAATATATGGGAGGAGACACTGAATGTAGGTGTAGAATTCAGTGTCAGCTTGCTTAGCCATGGATCGCGCGCGACAGTGGGAGGATAATTCTTGATAGTCTTTATCAACGTGCACAGAGTTTATCAGCGTGCAAAGGCGTGTATAGTTGCCTCAAACCAATGTACGATTCGAACGTATGCATGACGAGGCGACGGTAAAGCGGAGTGGCATCCGGAGTCTGAGGCTAGAAGTCAAGGCAACTCCCACTCCCACCATCATGAGTGCTGGGGGGCCCGAGGCACATCGAGCTCAAGGGCCCCCTCTAGTAGTGGAGGGACCCTCCGCTGAGGGCCCCCACCAGTAAGCACCAGGATCGGGTGCCCGAGGCAAGTTCCTCGTGTGCTTCACCTATGACACCCCTGAGACCTCGGACTCCAGGTCCTCACCTCACTAAGGCAACAGAGGACGAGCTACTCGGCGCCGAAGACTAGGGGATGTTGATTTGAATGGTGCCGGGTTGCTGCCACGCGGGTCTTTAATTGATTCGTTGCTTCTTTAGGGCGTTGCGTTGATTCGTTGGTCGCCACATGTGACCGGGGGGTTACCGGGTACTGCAGGCTTGGTATGTGGCCACGTTACACCCAATGAGTTATTCTTAGCTACCACACAACGCTATAGAATAGAGGTAATAAGATAAACAACACAACAGTGATAAACGTTGTCTCTTCGGAATCTACTCGAGTTCCAGCGGGCCAGCAGACTACACTGAGGAGTCGGAGAGGCTCACTATATACTTATACTCCGGTCCGTGAGGGAGTCGAGGTTTAACGCGCCGGGACGTGGTCTTATATGGTCCGATCGCTCTCTGTCAGTGACTCACTCTCAGAAAATTTCGTCCCTCAGGTTAAGCGCCAGCTTCTTTTAGCGACTAACACCTCAGGAAGTACGGAAGCATATCAATCAACAGAACAACCTTTTCTACTGCTAGAGGCCCCTAAGACGTTTACACCTCTAATGCATGCGACGCTTTTCCATCGGCCCTCACGCGCGACGGGGTAGCTCAATTGATCAGCGGACCTTCAGTCAATTTGTAAACCCACACCTGAGGTCGCGTGCGAATCACAAAACGTGGCTAAGCGAGGCTCAAAGGGCAAGCACATCTAAATCACGCACAATGCATTTCGGGGATACTGCGGATAGATAATCGCGAATAATCGAATAGTCGCAACACTAATTCTGCCAGATCGCAGCCGAAAGGTTGACGTCTCGTTTCCATCGCAGACAGAGACAACACTGAGATGGTGCAGATGCAGGTACCGCGTTAGCGTCGCGGTAGTAATTATAATATGTGGGCTGCAGTGTGGTCGTGGTAGGCTGGGTCGTGCCATGCCACTTCGACGCCCCTGTGCTTGACTATTGTGTCCTCTTTGACATGGCGCCCTTTTTCTGTTAGCGGGACACCTCTCGGCGCCCCCTTTCCTACTAACCGTTGTCAGAACTAGCCCTGTGCTTCAGCACGGTCAGCACAACCGTTAGCGTCGCCCATGTGGTGGGCACCTTACGGAAGGGGGATGCGGGGGTATGCGCCACTCCTCTCTAGGTGGATTGCGCAACCCCCGCCGACCCAAACCCCGATTATATATATTTAGTGTGAACATCAGCATTTTTGCTAGCTGATACTAATCTACATTGCATTGCTAATCGCTAATCATTTGTGAGCAGATGAAGCAACGTAGTTTCTGCATCACCCGTGATTAGTAATTAGGGAGAGCCAGCTTATGCTCGGATACTGAAGGCGACGGGTTTCTCCTTCTCTGCTGCCTTGGGCCTTTGCTGGGGTGATCAGGCCCAGCGCCGGTAAGATGATAGTCCTTCAACTGTCGCTCTGACGAGGTGTGCGAACACAAACTTCCTCACACCTTTTATTCCCAACAAAAACAGTAGCACAACCGTTCGAGACACACGCTCAACAATTCACACTTCTCTTTCTTCTCCACTTCTACTCCGCCCGTTACGATATCAATCCTCCTCCTCATATAGCGGGCTTCCACCTTTATCTCCACCGCTCCTTTATGCGGAAGCGGTTAACGATTCAAAAGGCATTGTTCCCATTTATAGAGAGTCCTTTAAACAACAAAGGCTCTTTTATTCATACAAATTCATACAAATTAAAGGACAATATACATTGCATTGAATAACAAGTGAGGAGTCATAATAACATAGCGAATAATCGTTATGACTACCCACTAAATATAACTTCCGAGGCAGCATTGGTTTACCGTAGGACAATGTGACAACGGCCTTCATGCCAACGTCACCAACAGTCGTGCGCTAGAAGGGCACAGGGAATGTGCGTCCCCGCTGGTGCTGTCCCCAATGGCGGGTGTCAGAACGAGGGGGCAGGAGGGAGCACATCAGCGATATGGGCATGGGGTACAGGTGGGTACGTACCCCTCCCCCAGCCGCCGACCGGTGCCCACTTGTGAAGTACATGTACGTCACCGTCGGTTAACGACGTCCCCCTTATCATTTTTTGCCTCCGTTGCGTTGGGTCGTTGGGAGCGTGGGGTGGGGGTGCGTTGGTAGTGTTCATGGCTTTCCTTCAGTCGATCACCACTCAGCCCACCTGAAGATGTACGCGTTAGTGCAATCGCTTCTAAGACAAGCACAGCAGCAGTGGCGCCAGATTCGGTCGTAGGGAGGAGCACAAATCACCTTGAAGGGGTACCGGTAGTATTCTTCAAAGGATTGAGCCGTCTCTCTATTTTCCTGTCAGCCTTTAGAGCGGCACATGCCCATGGAACTCAGCGGGATTGTTACGGTTCGTTGTAGTAAATCAGCTCCGCTCTTGTAAACCAAAGCCGATAGGGCGATAGAAGGGCATTTAATGAGCGGACAGGCTTAAGATTAAGGCAGAGAGGTGGGGACATAGGCAGTACGCGGGATGGTTGGGGGAATGGGCTGAAGAGGGTGAAGAAGGAGAGCATTTGGGAGGTTTTGGTGAGGGAATTGCGCAATCCCCCACCGCCCAGATCTGTCTGCGCCCCGTCCATGACCTGCCATCGTCTGTGCTAACTGTTTTCAAACACAAACAGTTTTGAAGTTGTTTTTGACTGATTAAAAGCAGTTAGCACAGGGGCTAATACTATAGGGGGCTCCAATAAGCGCCCCGCTAGTATACAGTTGGCACTAAGCAGAGGAGGGCGCCTCAGTCAAGCGCAAGGGCAACACAGGGCCGTCCCAGTGGCATCGTACCGCTCTGACCCAATCAGAAAACATCTGTAACCCAAAATTCGTTCACCCTCGCACTCGCACGGGGTTTACGCGCCTATAAATTAGTGTTCAACAGCCCCATCTTATGGCTGCCATCCGCAACCGCATCTGCGTCCGCGAATGGTTTGCGAATCAATAATCCCATCAATTTTAGGTACGAAGGAACCCTTATCATTTTCCTCTAAACAGTACGCATCGTGCGTGTGGGTTGTTGAGTTTCGATTCGGATTACGATTGAACAAAATGGATATGGTTCAGATGGATTGCCGGTCTGATCGAACATGTGCAATATTCCTAAAAACTCTCATATACGACTCTCCATGAGGCTGAGGTAAGCACATCACCGGTCACCCGTTGTTGGGGCGCCTGCTGTGTATGGGCGTTTTCTGGTGCACTGTATTCCGTGTGGAAATGCGATAGAGTGCAACGACAGACTCTTCGGAAGGGGAGAACGCACCTACCTACTTCCCTTCCCCCAACTGTTCATATCTGCAACAACGGCCAACAATCAATGCTCCGGCCTGCATACGTACATTCTTTTCCAATCAGTTATCCCACCGGAAATGCAGCTGTCCCTCTTCAACCGCCGTCTGAAAAATGCTTCTTCCCCATAAGCTCACGAGAATATTATGTCATTGGGGGAGAAGCATTGACTAACTAAAACGAACCAGTACGGTAACGCTGAGCGTAACTTATACGCGGTCTCACTTAAGCGCAGCGCGTATGTGATACCCTCATTGTCACAGTCGGGTTTCACTTAAGCGAATGTTCCACTTACGCTCGTAACATATGCAACGTATCACTAAAGATCAAGCACAAATGCAGGCTGCTCTCTGGAGCTGTTTACAACAACACTAGAGTATCCCAATCTCCTCGTTTACTTTCTTACGCCCAGCACGATTAGGCGGTGTCACACTTCCAGTCGGGGCAGTTGGTGGGGCGCTACTCGGCCGGCCGGCCGGCCGGCTGGTGTGCCGTGCAAGAAAGAGCGCCTACACACCTTATAGGGCTTAGGCTAAGCAAGCATTGTGTAGCAAGGATGGGAGCACTTTATAGCTGCTACAGAAGTAGAAATCAGCGCTTCAACTATCTCCCTCGTTTCAGATTTCAGAGTGTTCGCCCGTTACATACGAACCACTGGCCTTTCGATTAACCGTCTCCGTCTAGGGCGGGGTGCCATATTTGGGTGAGCGCAGTCGAGCTGCGCCGCGCCCACATGACAGAGTACAAATATGAGACAGGAACTTAGGGGCGAGAGAGAAAGCATCTTACGGTCCGGGGTCGGCTACGGTGATCAGTACAACATGTATGCGCGGGCCAAAGGCACGCGTAATAAAAGTTCACGAAGAAAGCTTAGACGTTGAACCCAACGCCAAGTACACGGTCATTGAAGGCAAACGCAAACGAAGGTGACCGAACAGTAAGTAATGTGTGGTTCGCGTAAAGTAATGTGAGGTAAAGTTTGTCTGGCTTTTCATGGTCCAACGAAAGTATTGTACCCGCCTACGGCCTACGACCCTACGAATAGCCTATGACAGTACTGCGCTTTTCTGTGCCCTTCTCTTTTGTCCGATATAAAGCCCGTTTAATCATTGGCTTCCAGGCTTGTATTCTCAAAGCATCGTAGGTTAGTAAGCTCGTAGGTACTTCAGTTCGCGGGTTAGTAGGGGTTGGCTCGCTGGCTCATAGGAGCTCGATCGCAGGCTGGCAGGATTCGTCCAGAACTTCGTTGGTCGTTAGGTTCACCGAAACATTGCTTTCCCATGGGTATGAGCGGGCGGACGCAGAGGGTATAAAATTGATTTTTTCTGAGCAGGATGGTTTTTCGTCAGTGCCGTGGCGCAGTTCGCAAAATATTAAAACAAATATTAAAACAACATTTCGAAGTCTACCCTCCTAACTCCATCACCCCCCCCCCCCCCCCCACCACAACACTGGGCGTCGTGTAAGAACTTTGCCCCACCAATACCTACGCCTACCTACCTACGCCTCAGTAGGCAATAAGTCTGCAGCATTCCATATCTCCGCCTCACAACAATGAGCATGTCAGAGGTCATGATTCTGCTTTGGGCTCGTTCGTAGGCTTAGGCTTAGGCTTCACTTCATCTTTGAAATTACCGCAATATCCATTTCGTATTACAGTAATCATGCACATCTAGGTATCATATCGTGCACCGCAGTATCATATCGTGTACGTACCGGAAAAAATAATGGTCTTTCGGTGCATTGTGACTGACGCTTTTTTTTGTTTTAAAGTTTGGGCCGTGGAAATTTAATGGGTTTGTCGGTCTTGCCCAAGTTACTTACAAAGGCGCCTATTTATAAATGGCATTTCAATGTCAGTTCAGGACAATTGTGGCACGACGACTCGTTTGGAATTGAATTTTCATTGATTTTTTTCAATTTTTGAACGTTTGTTTTTAGAAAATGAGCAGCTCTCGAATAGTCGATTCGGAACAATGCAGAGGATCAAAGACGAGATTCAGTTGTCACTGCAAATGTTCTCCGGCGATCCGTACTACGAGTTAAAGATCTACGGCTCCGCGCTCAACGGCTTTGGAGTGCAGCATAGCGATTTGGATCTGAGCCTGACCTACAACGGCACTGGCGTGCCGCGAATGGTAACTTATTAATCTGGGGTCGTGCATTGATTCTAACTGTGGGGTGGCGACCAATTGTGTGTGCTCTTGGACATACTTGCGAAAGGTTTTGGCCAGTTCTGTGTTTTGGGTAGGTTACTGCAATCCCAGATCCAGTATACAGAGATGATGTTCCAGAACCCAGGATGCAGGGATGGTGTGTTAGTGTCATTGGGCCGGTAACACAATCATTACTTAGCAGTTGCGATATCGTAAGTGTAACATTTACGTGTAATAATATTACACTTACGATATCGCAAGTACTAAGTAATGATTGTCCTTTTTCCTATATAAGTTTCAAAAAAGTTCATCCTATATACTGGGTCCTGGGCAATATATTGGCCTGTCCTGTGTGAATCTCGCCGTTTACGAAGGGTTGCCCGTGTAGGCCCTTGAATGTTACTGCCGAATACCTTGAATGTCCCAATCTTCTCTGCACCGCCAGCGTCTTGCCAGAGTGTACTGTAATCTTAAATGGCGACAAAAACAGATACGGTATCCTGTTGTACCTTATAAAGTTTATAAATGAAGCAACAACCCGTGTCTTTCAGCCTGTCGGCCACGACGTGTTTCATATGATTGTCAACGCCGTCAAATGCAATCCAAGACTGTCGAATTCGGCAATTCTCGAAGTGCGCAATACTCGAGTTCCGATCATAAAGCTTTTTCACAGACCGAGTCAGCTATCAGTCGAGTAAGTTATTTCAAACAGTGCCGGAATTTTTTCGAATATATGTCCAGGGTGGGCTTATTTCATAGCCTTCTTGATAATAAATCATGGGCTTATTTTTCGGTTTATGTTAAATATTTCTTGCTGCTTTGTAAATTTTCGAGGTTCCGCAATATTTTTTAGGCATAGCCCTCTCCCTTGTTTTTTTAAGTGCAGTATTCCAGTCATAATCGAAGTTTTCCTGCGTTCCAAAATGTGACAAGTTTGTTTGCGGCGCAACAATTCCTCCAAATTTTTTGCCTGCGACGCAATGCGTCGATCCCCCCGGAATTATGAATTACCCCTCCAGTTTCCGGTTTCTAGCTGGCCCGTATCCTTCCTGCCAAACCACTATAAGCCTTCTGCTTCAGCATCAGCGTCTTCAACCAGTTCGCGTTGGACAACACGAACCTGCTGGCCACTTACGCGTCGATCGACGAGCGCGCGCGAAAGCTGGGCGTCTACTTCAAGCATTGGATCCGCCAGCACATGCCGGGCTTGAACCGGCGCCGTCTCTCCTCTTATTCAATCATCGTCATGCTGATCCACTATTTGCAACGATGCCAGCCGCCTGTTTTACCGGTACTTGAAGAGGTAATCTTTGCTGAATTTGACTGCCATATACATTTTTGTATATTGTGTGAAATTATGATACTGCAGGGGCATAAATAATGTTTAGGGCAGTTTGTTGGGTCTTTCTGCGGATTTTTTTGTTGTGAAAGGGGTAGCCTGAGCGTTACCATGAGGAATCCGTGGTTGCTTTTACTTTTTTTCAATGTTCTGTGTTTAATTTTAGGATTGACAGCTGGCGCTCTATTTGAATTTGTGTAGCGATTCGTACGGGTATGCAGGAGTTCCCGCAGTTGCCTGATTTATCGCGATAATGTTACGGATTACGCCACGAATATTACAGTATTACTGCATATTACTGCTCTCTGCATGACTCAGACTACTGACTATCTAACGCAAAGATTATACGCAAATCCAATGGATTAAATTGGTCTTCGATATTCTCCCTCGTTAGTGTCGGATTGTTTCTTTCTGTTATATTTAGCAATATGCTTTTGCTTCCATCAGTCATCGGCGGTTGTTTTTCAGGAATCCGATTCGAACCTCCCGGACTTGACGGTAAGCGCTTGATATCATTACTTTTGCGAGTCTGCGAAAAATTATGTTCTCGTATTATTACAGTGATCATTAGAAACAAGTTGCCTTAGTCCAATATTTGAGCTAATCCAGATACCCGTGAATTATTGTTTACAAAACATGACGCCCTTCAGAACATCCGATATTTGGTGCGGTGTAAGAATCCGATAATGTATACTGTAATGTATATTGTAATGTACCGTAAAAAATGTATACTTATTGTACAGTATACTATCGTAATTTGATAGTCTATCCTAGCCTACGGTATTCGTTTACAGTCAGTGCCGTCTCATTATCTTCATTAACTATATCTTCTCCGTTTTCAGAAATCGTGGTCGAAAAATAAGCGATCGGTAGCTGAGCTTTGGATCGGTTTCATGGAGTACTACGCG
>JAQGAX010000358.1:0-17832 GCA_034698105.1 Plectus exinocaudatus | reverse complement strand
CTGATTCGAAAATCTAAGGAAGCGCTTTAACAACGTTAAACTGTAAATTGAACAAACAAAACGACGCAAGCTTACCACTTGTTGGTTGATGAGATGGGCGATGAACTTCGACACGGTTACAGTAATAGCTTTGTCGTTGCGACGGAAAGAACGCTTAAACTGGATGATCAGTCGTCGGAGCACCAGTTCGCCGATGTGCGGAAATTTGCTGTTGATGACGGCCACCAAAGCGGCGTAGACATGCGAGAAAGTGGGCGAGAATGCCTGCGCCTGGATGATCGAACGCGTCAATAAACCTCTGAAAATGTCATGGTCATTTGTATGGTCAATAAAGAGCGGCGCTATGTACATGTCCACGCTTCAAATTCAATGAAAAACAATCAGCTGAGCAGAACTGATCCAAGCATATTACTGCAAATGCTGGCAACAAAATTCGGCTTACTTTCCGCGAATGATGTTCTCTTGAAGGAGTTCTCGGACAACACTAACGAGGTTGCCGACGTTGACTTTATTGACTTGACCATGGATCTTTTTCTTCAGGCGTTCCCAGTTCATTTTCTGGTATTCTTCGCTGTTCTTGTCGGCAATCTGGTCCTGCAGCATCTTCAGCTTCGCCGGCGGAATGTAAGCACCGCCCGTGCGATTTTTCAACGCAATAGGTTTCGGTGCCTCCTTCGCTTTCTCGTCGACTTTCGGCTTCTCCACTTCTTCCTGTCGCTTCTGGCGCAACGGCGAGCGCGAATCATCGCGACGGCTGCGTTTCGGACTTCTGGATGATCGTCGGCGATCGCTCCGTCTGGGGCTATCGTCGCTCGGCGAACGGCGACGTCGGCGCGGCGGACTGCCGCTGGCAGAACGTCGCTGACGCTTCGGGCTTGGAGATCGCGATTCAGAACGACGTGGCATGGCTTCGATTCGCCTCAACTGACAAAATATTTTTGGAGAAGGGAAATTTCACCAGAAAAAGGGAATAAGATTTAAAAAGAAATGTATTGTGAATGGTGACCGATGAAAACCGAGAGCGAGATTCCGAACAAAAGTTAAAAATACGAATATTGCAGCAAATGATGTTCGGCACCTATGCGGAAGGGTAGAGTCAACTACGCTACGAAATTGTCAGAGTACGGTAGAATGTCAACAACTCTTCTTAATCCTCGCGTTTCCGTCGACAACAATAATTTCTGTTAAAACAGTCAGTTGACGATACTTTTTTCAATCCGACAACGTTTCACAGGAGTTTCATGAATATCGAGAGTCTCGATTCGAGGCAAAGACGAGTTCGATTAGCGCCCTCCGTAGCATGTGCCAGATGTGATGCCAGAGATCGTCTCGGGACCGCCGCCGCCGGAACAGCCATTGTTTGCCGGACGACACAATGCCTAAAAGCCGGTCTTTGTGTTGCGTTCTGTGCGACGTTTCTTGTTTGCCGTGTCTCCTGACCCAGAGAATATACACTGGTAGCCTGCATGCCGCAGCTTCTGCTGCTATAAACTTGGTCAGCGACGCAAGCGCGGACGATGGAAGCCGCGAAGATTAATGATGTCGCCCTGACAACCGTCGCGTGCTGTTTGATGTCATGTGTTTGTAGTTCGCTGATAGAGTAGACTGTGGCTGTGTGAGTGAACACGTGTTTCTAGAACGTAGAGGGGTTTCGAATCGTCCAGCCTGCCATGTGTTTCAGCGGGGGAAGGTGTGGTCGCTGGCGACCTTGGAGATTCGTCGTTTGGAGACTGCGCTGTGAAGATGGCCTTCATTCGGTTTTTTCGCAGCACCTCCTTCGTGCCTGAGGTCGCGTCCGGACACACCACGTTGTCCGGTAGGAACAGATGAACGAAATCTTGTCATTAGTAGCACGTCTCATGCGTCACCGCGCGCGATCTATGAGCATAGTTGTAGGATTCAATTCTGTGTCGTCATCTTAGCTAATTACTTTTTCTCTCAATCAGTTTGCACTTAGAAGGAAATCATACGGCCATCGGCTCGGTAACAGCGTCCTGCCTGTCCCGTTCTTAGTATAATTTTGCTTTGATAAGAACTTTGATTAAGCTGAAGCGCATGACTGTGACATCACGGCGGACAGCATGCAGACGGGTGCACGTGGGCGTCTCAATGGAAACGCTTGAGTTGACGGTCGCTCGTAGGCGTCAGAGAGCAACTTACTGCTCGTAATTAATTCAACCGTCTACGTCTCGGCGCTCAGTCGTGTTCTATTCTTTGGCGAGTGATGACGCTGCTTTCCAGCTGTTCCGGGGATGATGGGCCTGTAACATCGGGTTTCGATCGGCAGCGCGCCGCAAGTCTGGACAGTCTGACCAGCATGAAGTTGGAGCGGAACTCTGTGCTACGGCAGCTGCTCACCGCCGCGCCGGCCAACCTGTCGATCGCCAAGCAGCCGCGGCCAGCTCGACTCGACGCAGCCGTGCTTGCGTGTCGGCCTTGTACTACGGTGTCCGCCCAGATCACACCGAAGAAATCGCCGCGTCGGCTGTCCAGAGAAGACTTATTACCATTAAAACCGAAGAGCCAACAACGCGACGGGTTTCACGACACCACACCGCCGCTGGAACAGTCCGACTCTACAGACAAAGTTGCTTGTCCAAAGAAACGACGATCGCTCGGGGCGTCCGTCTCGTTGCTGATGGACATGCCGCCCCTGCTATCGCGCGCCGACTCAGTCAATACGTCACTGGACGGCCGAGGCAGTCCGAGCACCGACTCGGGCTTCGAATCGTCGTCGCCCGCAAGTCCGGAGTCGGCCATCGGTGAAACACAGTCGACAGTTCCGCCGCTATTAGCGTCGGTGAAGCCGTTGGAGCAGCCGAAGGTCTCGCCACTAGCCCGATCTCAATGCCAGTGGCAGTGGTGTTCGCTTTCTTTTGAGAACGACACTCTGCTTTTCGATCATGTTATTCAGGTTGGTAGTTATTTGTCTCTGTCGGGCCTTAGTGCGAGCAAAATGCTCATTGTAGACCCATATTCGACCGCTGAAATCGAGCGAACCAGCACACAACACTCGTCGTCGACGAAGCATCTCCGATTGCGGCCAACTGCAATGCCGCTGGGGGCAGTGCGAGATGAAGCTCGAACGCGGCGATGTGGAGAAGCGCTACGCCTGGCTCGAAGACCACTTCACGACGCGCCACCCTGGCAGAGCGCAGCCCTACCCCTGTCTGATCGCCGGCTGCCAGCAACGCTTCTCCTTCAAGCGCGCGCTCTCCGACCATCTCCGCAGCGGTCACGATAAGCTGCGCGCTGCCGCCAAGCGCGACTTATCTGATACGGGCACCACTACGGAAGAGACTCAGAAGCGCCTGAAACGCCGTTCGGAACAGCTTCCCGTGTCCTTGTACGCAATGCCAGTTGGTAGGTGCATGGTTTTCCGATTCAGCACACGGTGAAAGCGTACTGCTTCTAGATCCGAAAATGGATTTTCTGGACGCGGGAACGGGGGAGATATTGGCTGGTCGCTTACTGGCCATGGAAACAACACGCCGACGACGACTTCTGCCGGCGGTCGCATATGACGACGACGTACATGGAGCTGCGAGGCGTAAACTCCGACGCCTAACCGTGCACGAGGTGTATGACGCGTCGAAAAAGGCATGAGCTCATTCAGGCCATTGTGAACAAGTGAGACTATTAGCGTATTTCAGCGCGCAACAGCAGCAGCTCACTCGAATGCAACTCCCCTCGCCGATCGATGCCGCGCTCGGCCCGTCCTTTGTGCACTCTTCGCACAAGTCGTTACAAGCAAAGTCGCTGTCCTTCACTGACCAACGATTAATCAATCGTCAACTCGTTCGCACATCGATCGACTGGAAGTGGCGCGCAGTTACGCACAAGAATACTTGTATTTACCCGTCTGGTCAATAGCTCGCACATTGTTTTAGTGCAGCATATCCCAATTGTCTTATATTTGACAATCCACGATAAGTTTTAGTACAAGCGGCTGGGGTGGTCAACAAAATAAATTGCAAAAATATCGTGGATAGGGCCTTGAGGTTAAACGCCACAACTCTTAGGTGTAGGTGTTACGGTAGCCGCCAAAAATTCGTGGCACGAAGGGTACTTTTTCGGATTTTTGGTGGTCGCTCGGGTTATTTTTACGGTCACTAACTTGTGATCGCCAACACCGAAAATCCGAAAAGTGCCCTTCGCCCATATTTTTTTCTTGCAGTCATAATACCCACTGACCTAAGATTGATGGCTCATAAATCTCAGTTACAGCCCCTATCCTATGTATTTATTCAATGTATTCCGTTGACCACCCCGACCACAGATTATCTCATAAGCGGAAGTTACATAGGCGGACACACGCGGACACAAGACACAAGATACAAATCTTGTGTCTTGTGTCCGCGTGTGTCCGCCTATGTAACTGCCGCTTATATACTGATCCTGTCCATGGCAGTTCTGCCAGAATGCGCAGTTGACGGGCACAGTTGACGGACGCATTGAAGCTTCTTCTCCTGCGAATTGTTCAGTGCCTGACGACCCATCTCTCTTTCAAGGTAATCGGTAGACGCTTTCATTGAGCCCAGATAAGCCGCACTGGCAAGGGTCGTGTAACTATTGAGTCAGTCGGCTGTTGTAGTTATGACGTCGTCGCGTTTCCGAATTGGTATTGTTCCATTATTTCCTGTCTGCTCGTTGTTGCCGGCCTCTTTCGATTCTCATTCACTGCCTGCGGTCAATGCCGACCAACAAGTGTGGTACATGCTGTTTGTACAAAACATCTGATGATTTCCATCGTCTCCCTTTCGACTCATCATCTACCTTTCTGCCCTCACAATTCATTATCGTCTGTACAAAATTGATCGAAACAAGCTCAGTCTGCTCCATTGCCGTGTTTATCATTTCATACGGTTCGTTCGCACCGTCAAAAGCGTCCGCGTCGTCTCATAGCTAAATCGTAGTATCTTTCGGACCTCATTACTCCTATCAAATTGTATTATTGTCAGCGATTAGTGAGCAACTTATAATGTACGAGCCAACCAAGTTGATTTGTATATACGCTAGCAGGATTCGATTAAATGTACGGTAGCGGTTCAGTCACGTTTATATTGCGTGTAATGATTGTCCTGATTACGGAACGTCTTAGTTGTTTTGATGCCGAAGTAGTCGCGCATACGATGTAGCTTTTACCAGTACCGCATCTTTATGCTCATGCCCGTTATTATTATTATTGCAGCGTGATGGTCGAGCTGCCGCGTCTCGTTTGTCGCTTATGTTTGTATGAAGGTTTTTCTTGTTGTTCGAGCAGCTGAGCAGCGGGCGTAATCGCCGACGTTTCATTCATCCCCGCGTAAATCGAAAACAGGCAATGCTCGTTGTCGCCGACAGAGACGCATAGAGTGGTTGCGCGTCAGAGCCTTGCCAACCGGTCTCCGCTGACAGCTACCGACTTGTCGCGCCGAGTGAAAGTACCAGTTTCGACCTTGGACTGCTGCCGCGCTCCCGGTGCTTCCGACCCATGCCAACTGCGCGCGCAACAAACGACAAGCAAATGAATCAGTTTGAATTTTTTCTGGCTGTTATCAATAGCGAAATAAGACCTACGGTCGAAAAGCTGAACGAGAAACAACGACACTTTACACACATTGATAAGTACCGCGCACAATTGATGGGCGCAACGTACACACATGCACGGACCGTCGTTACAATCGTTCGCATCGCATCGCCGATGGCTACCGTACGCGCCCATGAGGATCGGTCGTGTCAGACTGGCGCGCCAGGCACCGCACCCGTCGAGCCCCCGCTCTGCGACGGCGTCAGCTGCGGCGGCAGCTTCGGTCGCTCCTCCAGCTGCTTGTATTCCAGCGTCATTTCCTTCGGGATCTGCAACCAACCGCCGCTATTCAAAAGTGCACTGCGAAGTGGACAGTCAGTCGTTCACTGGCCGGCTCGATCTCAGGGAATCAAGTCGTCACAAAAATGAACATTTTTCTATCTAGCAATCGTTCCTTCGGTTGGGGAAAGAAGTTTTCATCATCGATCGAGCAGTAATTTCAGTCGTGCACACCGAGACACTCACCTTGCGCCACTGGGTTGGATCGAACACGTTATAGGTGCCAGTCTCGTACGATCCCGTCTGTTCTTTAACACCGCCGTATTGGGATCTTGTCAGCCAGACACCCTCGCCCTTGTGGAATCGCCAATCCCTGCTGTACCTGAAAAATTCCATTTGTTCAATATATGAAGCGTAAGTGGACGAGCATATAGAGTAGCAACACAACTATCATATGGAATTATTGAATATGAATAAAATTGTTTTGTTTTTAAAAATGGCCATGATTAAGTTAACTGCTCGATCCGATAAAGAGATACGACCAGCTCATCACTAGGTAGAAAAATAGCATTAATTGACCACCTCAACTAATTTGTGACGATATGTAAGCAGCAGTGAGCAGATAGATACGGACAAAAAAGTTGAAACGTACAGCTCGCAAGCAGCGGCCATTTGGTAGACCTCGCCGGGGCAGTTGTAGAACAGATAGAAGAGGACGTCTTCAGACAACTTGTTCAGCTTGATGTTGGGCAGCTTCTCACGTATTGCGGCGTTCGTCAAGTACTCCTCGGGCACTTTGGCGTCGATGTCCTGCGTCCGACATGGGAAATCCGCCCACGGCCCTCCAAACGTTGCGAACAGATTCTTCCTGAAAACGAACGCGTTAATCAAATATTATCGCGTTCATAAAAACGAAGGAGGGGAAACGAACTAAATTATGTCTAAAACCAGTCCAAGATAACCTTTCCTGTCAGGCGAGGGTAATACCAACGATCCCGGCGGTCACGAGTGGAAACAACTGAGTTGCATTTTGAGCAGTCCTCCTAATTAGCTTCAATATTGATGTCGGCCGGGTCACAGACTGAGAAGTGTTTTGTTTTTACACCAACCGCAAAATGTAGATAGCGCTGGTGTCGACCGAAAAGGTTATCTTGCCAGGGTTTTGAAATATGCCGCTGTTATCAGTAATCCCCCGCTTAACTTACTACAAATTAAAAAAATAACACTCCTGGTCAAATAGAGCCGTTCTGCAAACAAAACAAATGAATAGATGGGTGGGTGCGCATCGAACACAACGCAGAAACACGTAGACGCGATGATGGATGTAAAAAGCGAATGTAACGAAGAGACACTGATTGCTGACGCACGACAACGGCCGCGACGGAAACCAGGCGAGTTGTGCAGACTAACGCGTTCGTCAGCCAACAAACGCACCGCCATTATTACGAACGTTACGACACGCACACAACGGGGGCCGAGGTGGATGACAAGGAAAACAATAACTTACTCGGGGGCGTTCAGGTTGAGTCCAAGCGTGGTGAGGTCGTGGCCGAGCGCCAAGGCGACGATACCCGGGTCGTTCTCGATCGCCCGGAGAAAAGTCAACAGACCGGCCATCCCGAATTGGTCGTTGAGCATGCCAGCAGGTATGCCCGTCACTCTGCCTGCAACCATTCTCAGTTGAATCACAAGTCCGACTGGCAGCATGACGCACCGTCGCTATGCGTTTGAATACCGCTCTTCGGCTGCTGCGACAGCAATGATCTGTCCTGATACCTCGAGTCCGTAGCCACGCCGTCGACCGACACCCCGCCATGGCCGCTCTGAAACAACAAATAGAATGAGTCAATCTAGAAAATGACGATTCACTCACCATAGAGGGCTGCGACGGAAGGGAGTTGGCGTCACGGTGGGCGGCGTTGGCGCCGGGCAGGGCAGGAAAGTCCTCGTTCTGAATGTGGAACTCGACCGAGGGGTTCAGCGAAGAGTTGTCCACGTTTTTCATTAAGTTCGCTGCAACGCCAGACATCCACGCGTTCACACCGACCGGCGGCATTAGTCTGGGGTCGATCATCCACGGGTCCGAGGGGATATCGGCGAAAGACAACGAGGACGCAGGCATAATACAGATTCTCTCGATTGTTATCGTTTTTGTTAGCAAATCAGCCTTCGTTTCAATCGCATCGTGCACATAAACAAAACTTGATTTTTTTGACTCGTGCCAGCAGTCACACAAAGATGCGACTTGAGGCAGCTAACCTTCCGCGCAAAAACACCACGGTTATTCTACGTTACGGTAATTTATGAACGTTAAAATATGCTACTCAGTGTTATTTGTTTAGTCCCGCTAGTTTAAAGAGAAATTAAATAATGGTCAAAATATTGTAGGTGTTGGCCTATATTTTTGTCAAATATTTTTGAATTGTGAAAACGTTGAAATTTTGTTTGGCTCGGAGCATTTTGGCGGAAATTCTTTCGTCTTCGTCGAGATCAAGAAAGCTGTTTCAAGCAGCTTCACCGGCTATTTCATCACAAAATGCCGATCGCTCATTTTGCACTGCAACAGCGTCGGAAAAGGTCCGTTCTCATTCTGTTTAGAAGTTCATTTTATTAAGAATGCCTGCCACTACTGCTACCATTGTGCTTGAAGAATGCGAATACAGGTTGAAACGATTGCCGATTTAATTTAGGTTAGCTTTCTGTTGGATTCAAAATTTTGAGGGAGGGGTAAGACGGGCGAGGTGGTTGTTGTGAGTGTGGTGAGTGATAGGCCTATATGACTGTGTACATACCATATGGCGCCCTTTGAAGGGCGTTGATGACGTCTTTGGAATAGACGTGACCGGCGTTTGAGGGCTGGTAGCTTGTGGTGGGCATGGAGAAATTGATAGAGTTGACGCTGTGATTGGATGTACGTCCGAGCGTGGGGAACTCGGCGTCTGAGAGCATGGTCTCGCCGCCCATCGCAGAGCTGCGACAGGAGGCCGACGACTGCCCGTTGCGCTCGCCGGGCGCGCCGGCCAAGAAGTTGTGGTGCAACTGCGCACTCAGCGCAGTCGCCGACGGCATCGCTCCGCTGCCTGACAACGCCAATAGCGCATCCTTGGTGCCCAGACTGCCGCCGAGCTGGTCGAAGCCGCGGCCTAAAGAGTTTTGTGCGTCAGCGAGACAAGCATAGGGCGTAGGATTACCCGTGAGATCGCGGATACTGTTGAGCGAGGGTGTGGCAGAGCCGTGCGAACGATTCAGGTACGAGTTAGGTGAGGAGGAGAAGTCGCTGGTCGATCTGCAAGCAGCCTTCGTTGATAGCGCCCACCGACTTTCCCCGCCGCACACACAATCACGTACCCTGTGGTCGAAGACTGGCGTCCGAAGTTGACGGTCGACGCGAGCGGACCGTTCAGAGCATTCGACTGCACCGATGGGAACATGCGCTCATTGGCCAGCAGGCGACCAACACATGGCCTAAGTTCTTAGCGCCGCTTTTCAATTCGGACTCGTCTGCAGGCGTGTGGCTCAGTCGATTAGTGGATATTTGTCGTTCAAGTCGTCTTTTTGTCGCTGAAACCCTTTCTTGCAGTCACAGCGTTCTGCTGGTGCGCTCATTCCGCTGTTCCCACTGCAGTCGGTGCTCGTCCCGTTGCGACGCGTCGTGACCATCGTAGAGCTACGGTATGGACGTGGTCCAACCGGTTTATTGCGATTGGTACGTACACGCGCATATGTGTTGCGCCCGGCATGGACAATTAGTTTTTACGGATGCTCATAATCTGGCGGCCGTGTTGCTGGCGTTTTATGATCGTTTTGTCGCTCATCGGCTAATGTTACTTATTCGGAGAGCGTTGTTCGACTGCTTTCGTTACCCTGCAGCGAGCGATACGCCCGCCGTGTGCGTCCGTCAGTGATTGAGCGCTCTCATGCGTGATTTTCAGTGCGCGCGTTAAAGCCAACCATCTTACATAAAGCATCCATCGTGTTATTTGTTGCAGTTAATCGTCGATTCCAATGGTCACTTCGACAGTTGTGACTAATTGCAAATATTCACTGATTTGCACAAGTGACTGAACTTTTCTTGTGTGCAGCAGCGTCTCTGCAACGCGCCATTGATGCGCTGCTGTTAGCGTCGATTAGACATTGCCACCATGTTCGACGGTCAACACCATCACAGGCGGCACGGGCTGCTATCACCATTTGTGCTCAAAGTTGTGTTCGGCGTCTTCCTCATATTCGGCGTTGTCTACTTCTACTCCGATCATACACAGAATATGCAATTGCTGCAGCTAAAAACCAACGAAGCTGATACCTGCGCTCAAAAGTCCGATTCTCTCTCTGCTCAACTTCAAGGCAATCACCTATTTTTCGCTTTTCGTTTGTACTTATAAATTGCTGTCTTTCAGTGATGTACGAACACAAGTCGCGATTGGAAAAGTTGCTGAATGAGCAAAAATTGAGCAACTCGAAGATTATATCTGGTACATATTTTTCTGCGCCGTACGTATGATGATTATGTAGAATGGATCAGCTTGTAAGTTTTAACGCCAGCTGAATCATTTTGGTCGATTCAGCTCGCAGATTGCGAACGGCCTGCCTGATTCCATTGAAAAAATGTATTACGTGTTCTGCGAAACTTTTGAGAATGCAAAGTTGGCAGCTGTTAAACTCATGTGTCTCTGCCTTGTATTTCATCTTTTGCGTTGTTTTTCAATGTGAAAAACGTTTAGATTTGGAAGAAAAGCAAAAGGCAGCAAACGAAAGAGCTGATTCGGAATCGGTAAGTGGTTTCGTTTGAGCTGTTGATAGACGTATTTCTGCATAAATGGATTGAAGAAATGTAAGCACAGCAATGCTGTCATAATGGGGTTACGTCGTAGCGCGCATGCCACGCTGTCATTTGCTCGCAACAGCTGTGAAATGAAAATTTATTGTTAACGAAATAACATTCATTACCTGCGATGGTTACACACACGACCGTGCGCATTCGGTCTTTCATCTTGAATGATTATGTCCTTTTAGAACAAAGTAGTTGATTGTCAAAGCAAGCTCAGCTCACTGCAGTCGCAGCTCAACTCTCTCAAAGAGGAAAAACTCCATGACGATAGTCAAGTGCAAGAAGAATTGTCGAAGGCCAAAGGTAAACACATTGGCATTTATCTGTGGGCTGTTATTTTTTTGCGTATTTTCAGACGACTTGTCAAACGCTCACAGAAAACTAGCAGAATTTGAGGTTTGCATTTAATTGTTTATTGCAGATAAGTCTTTGCTAATATATGCATTTTTCTTCAGAAAGATAAACAAACAGCAACGGAACAAGTGAACACATTGTCTGCGCAAGTGAAGCAGCTGCAGGTAGAACACGGCGAATACTTTACATGTCATACTGGGCGCAACGGCTGCACTCTTTTAGACGCAAGTGGCCCAATGTGGCACCAACAATGGCAACATTGATGCTAATGCTGATGTGAAGCGAGACACGCGCTCCAACGTGCCTGACAACCAGGTACGGGTTTCACAACATTTGGCATAATCGGTTCTGCGAATCGGCGCTCTGGAAGAATAATATTGTTCTCTACTGGCTAAGTACAGAGGGGCGCTTTGGGTGGATGCGAATACTTTGCGTTCATTAATTGTTGCGGTCGGACGACTGGAAACGACAGTTAGTCGGCGAAATGGTGGCAGTCGGGGAGCGGGTTGGCGGGCGCCTCTTGGTACATCGGCGGCGACGGGTGCTGCTCGAGCGATGAGACGGTCGGCATCGCGTCCTCCGCGCCCATTCCGAATGAGTGAACTGGCGGGAGTCCGGCGTTGGCCGTCCAAGACACTTGCTGAGACGCCGTCTGCAATGACCAAAGGAGCTCTTTGACTCGTCAGTGCAGTAAGACAAGGCAAACCTTTTGCGGTGTGCACCAGTAGGCGCACGTGGAGAACATGGACGAGGCGGGCGACGCCTGATGGGCGCAGGACGCGACGCTGGGCGGTGCGTGCTCGACAAACGTGTGCTGCTGTTGGTGGTAGTGCTGCTGGGCGGCCAGCTCCTGCGCCTTTTTCTGCATGTACTGCAGGTACCAGGTCTGGTGGAGCAGGGCGAGCGCGGGGTCTTCGAAGCCGGGCGGCATCGGCTTGATGGCACGCTTCATGCGTCGGCTGAACGTAAAAAAGCGTCACTGCTCGGCGTTTCAACAACTGTCGGCGATCGGCGCTGAGATGGGGCCAATCGGTGCACACATCTGCCCCGTCGGAGAAAGGCGGGCGCTTTTTCCCCGGTATGCGCTTATCTACCGGCGGTCGTCCGGGCGCAGGTAAAAACATCGCCGACTCGCTCAAGTTTGCGCCGCCGATTCGAATGCAACTGTCCGTCGGTTCTGACCGCCCTTTCCTACTTGCGCCGCGTGCTCACTCGCTAATGCAATCAAAATACCAGTGACCATCGACCATCACATGACGACACGAAAGAGAGTTACTTACCGTCGCTTGTAGTTACCGTTCTCGAACATGTTCTCGCAGTCGGGCGCCAGCGTCCAATAGTTGCCCTTGCGGTCGTTGGCCGAGCCGAGACCGTCGCGCGCTCGCTTGACGAAGCAGTCGTTGAGCGACAGGTTATGCCGAATGCTGTTCTGCCAGCCCTGTCGGCGCTTGGGATCGGCCAGTCGGAAATAGGGAAAGCGATCTTCGATGTACTGGTAGATCTGGGCGAGAGTCATGCGTCGCTCGGGGGCGTCGGTGATGGCCATAGTGATCAGCGCGACGTAGGAATAAGGTGGCTTGTCGTCGACGTTTCCCTCTTCGACGGGACGACAGGCGCGGCGCTGTTCGCGCTTGAGCTCGACGACGAGCTGCTGCTGTTCCTCCATGCGCACTGCCGACGGTGAAACAGCGGCGAACGGCGCAGCGCTGCACAGTCACGGCTACCGGGCGGCGCCGGCCGCTTATATCCGCGTCGGTTCGGCTTGACTCAGCGTCGTCGGCCGGTGGGAACGGGTTGGTCGATCCGACCGACCTTTGCATCTGCTGCTGCTTCGACTGTTTGCTCGAAGAAGCGCACCACCGCTCTTATCACCCACGCGCGGCATCCGCGCATGTCTGTCGTCGTTTTTTCGACTCATCTGCGTACGGTACGACCGTATCCCCGTCGGTCGCTCGACTCAGACGCTCTTTGTCTTTGGCGCGTCGCCGCTGCGGTGGCCGTTTTTGCGCGCGCTTCTTTGCGATCGGCGGCCGTCGACCGGGCGCCGCTACCCTCTCTCCTCGGTCAGCCGACTGCTCGTTAGTTACTGATCAGCGTGTTGCGTTTGCGACTGCCCCGCCCCGTGCGCAATGCGCCACTCATACGCGTCAGCGGCGTCCGTTTGTTCCGATTTCCCACGAGCGTCTGACTAAAACGATTGGCGCCGATTATTGGCGTGTGACTCGACCGACTCATTCCATTTCAGCAGCCGATCAACCAGGGTGGCGACCACTTGCAACAGCCGTCCGATTTGAAACCTGCTCCTTCACAGCCGCCCGCCGTGCCTTCGTCCGTCTTGCCGGCCACCACCACTACCAAAGTTTATGTACACAATGATTCGGTGGTCTTTGACCGACCAGAAAATGCCGATGGTGCACTACCGAGACCGAAAGTCGTCGACTCGCACGGCGTTGGAGACGACCACCTACGACAACCCGAAGAAGGCGTAGCTGCCGCCCCCGAAGTGTCGAACGGCCGAGACAAGATCGTCTTCAATCGAGCGCCCGTCGGCGGTAGTCTGGCCGAGGTGGCCAATAACGAAGGACCGGGCGTTCGTCGACTGAAGCAGCCCGAAGAGGCCGAAGATGCGGTCGCTGTCGGAGCGGCGCCGAAGAATGACGCCGCTGAGGCCGACTTGAATGGTTTGTGTTCTTGTTGATACTTTCCTATCCGCCTCGCCGCTTCATCCTCGGCTTGCTTTTAGAGCAGGATGATGGCGCTCAGGAGCTCAAAGAGGGTGCTGCGGCACCTCCCGATGACACCGACTACAAAGATGATGTAATTCTCTTGCAATATTTTGTTTTTTATGTTTGCACGCTTTTAGCTTTATTGTTCATTCGCATCAGTCTGACAGCCGCAAAATGTAATGTTTTCAGGAGGAGAAATCGGACAACGCTAAAGAAGAAGGACATGGTGGTCACTGATCAGAGTTGGACCATGAATGCTATCGACTGCACAACCAAAGCTCTACGCCAGTAACTAATTGCAGGCATCGCTGTTACGTCATTCCTCTGCACTAGCTTTCGAAACGATTACGAATTTTGCAAATTTATTTGCCGATTTTTGTCTTTATTTGCGAGATGTTAATTGAAATTGAATCTTTCTGTGATATTCCAGTTTTGTTTTATAATTTCAGAGTGGAGCACAAGTGCCGTTGACTATTCAATGGCCCTAGTGTGCCCCTTAGCATCATGTGTTTCGTTGAGTGACAAATTGATTGTTTTTGGCTTGACCGCATATCTGAAGTGTTCGGGTGGTTTAGGAATCGGTCGCTCTTTGTTTGTACAAAAGTGAGTGCAGTCGTCAAGTAATAATCAGTTGCGATGCATGACGGCAATATTGACTGTTTTCGTTGGATTATGTCGATAAACAATGTGAAAATATTCTCAAGACATCAATCCCTTTTCGACTTCGATGGGTTTTTCTGTTTCGCCCTCCACAGGTAGATATTGTCTGCCATTGACATGCCGTAGGACCGCGCTGCACTTTGAATGAACAAATGCTGAGCTTAGCATCGTGCGCAGAGGTAGATTACTTTAGCTTGTCACTGTAGCAATTGAGATCGAGTACTGGGGAGACTAGTGGTGGCGGTCGTCGATGAAATCGACTGTTTAGTAGGTAGCGCCGGTTTCATCGGACGGTTCGGGCTGCTGCTGTGCTTTGTTAGGCTCGTCGGGGGTGCTTTTCATGCGGTAGATCGTCTTGAATCGGCCACTCGTCGTGACTCTGTTGGTTGCTGGCGCCGAGTTCGTCGTTCACCGAACACTGCTCCGAACACGTTACTTGTCATTGATGAGGAACGAGTAGTAGTGAGTTGCGATCGATTTGGTGCAAATTGTTTGCTTTTTTGCAAATCTACGTCTTTGCGTTTTCTCGACCCAGACCCGAGCAGTAGCACACCAATAGGGCGAGCTGCGTCATGACTGCCGGATGGATGCTCCATGCGAGCGGCTGACCGCACACTTTCGAAGATACCAGTGAAAAAGCCGTGAAATGCAAACCTCAATGCGTTCATTTTTTAAATGAGTGAAACTTGATATGACCGTCTCTGATTATTGGCGATTATTAAGTATTTAAAGTGCTCTATTCGGACAATTACGGCTTGCTACTCGACATTCAACTACGCCAATGAATTTTGGCTACTCTGTGTACACGTACATGATAATAAACGAAACAATCACAAAGATTGCGTTTAAGGCGAAGACAAGGCGAACGAATTCTGTGGGGAAGTGAACTTGGTGGGGCTTTCGCGACAATTGCACGCGTTGTCGGGTGTTCATGGCGAAGTGGATACGATCAAACGTCTCGACAATAGTGCGTCGCGCCGCCGGCCACGGATTCGGGCCTATCAAACGGTACTGATAGCTAGTGCACGGTCCGAAGACGAGCTGGAGGGCGAGTTCGGTGTCCTTGAACCACAGGCGCCAGTCTATGTTGGGACGCGCTCCGATCATCTCCGCCATTTCATCCATGTAAGGAATGTAATCGGTTTGTAGCGAGGCTCTACGTGCGCTGCATCTGTACCATGCCATGGTCGCCGCTTTCTCCTCTGCAAAGAGGTAATTTGCTAGCAAAAACGCGGTAAAACGAATAGTCCCGGGGAGAATCGAACTCCCATCTCTGGATTCAAAGTCCAACGTGCTAACCGTTACACTACGGGACCTCTTGTCACAACGCTCCTGTTTCAGCTTCAATGTTTCCGCTTTCAAATAGAACCAAATAGTGTTCCACGAGATATTTACCTTTGATCGCCAGCTGCATTGCGGCAGCGGATGGCATCGCCGTCCCGTGCGCCCACAGATGGCAGACGACACGAGCTTGCATTTCGGCCACGGTGATGGTGGGGCCGAGAGGATCGACCAGTCCGATGATGGCAAGAGTGTTGTGGGCGAGGTCGGGCGGGAAAATACGCTTGTACAGCTGCACCTGATTATCGTCGACTGGCACCAGCGTGCCCTTCTCCAAGAACGGGAACGCGAACGTGTATCCCGTGCAGAAGATAATGTCATCAATATCCTGAACGAATCGAAATAGCGTCACTAAATCAGCAGTGATACAATAATTGGAACCTCATTGGAGCCGTCTTCGAATGATACGCTGGTCTGATGAACCTCGCTGATCCCCGGCTTGAGCTTAACCCACCCGCTGGCCAAATGCAATGGCAGGTCGTCGGCGATCAGCGTCGGACTCTGACCGGCGCGTTCGGCCGGCTTCAAGCCGTACTTGTCGTGGTCGAGTCGGTAGGACATGTCCTTCTCCGACAAATATGCCGTCAACCTCGTTGGCAGTTTACGATCCAGCCATTTCTTGTAACGCGTGCGAACGAGTATATCTCGCGGATATCCTCCCCAGGAAACTCGCTGAGTGAGCCATGTGCCGTGTCGGCTACTACCAAGTACCTGAAGTAACTTTCTATTCATGAAAATAGCGCATTGTCAGACCGTTGTCGAACCTGTTTGGAAATGCGGCCGAGTTCGCACATTATATCGCCGCCTGAGTTACCAAGTCCAACAACCAGAACGCGTTTGTCCTCGAAACCGTGAGGCCCTTTGTAGTCATGGCTGTGAAGCACCCGGCCCTCGAACCGGTTCAGTCCGATCGTTTCCGGCACGTTCGGATAGACGTGGTGACCTGTGCAGACCATCACTGCATTGAACTCTTCCTCCCGCGTAGCATTCGTCGCTAGGCTAAAGAGCACCGTTGTTGCATAGTTAGCGTCAGACAGGGGTGTGGGGGGGGGGTTATATAACCCTCAAGGGGTCCGATAGGAATTGGAAGAATGGGTTGGGGGTTATGAGAAAATTTTCAATGAGAAGGGGGGAGTACAGTGTTTTTTCGGAGGCCGAAAATTGTCCTGGCGACTAAGACCTCTTTTTTCTAAAAAGGTCGCCAAGACGGGGCGAAAATTTTTTTTGCTATAATAAGGTACCCAAGACATCCTATTGGGGGGTTATATAACCCACCTGGACAGTCGACCATAACCTCCAAGCCCAAACCGGTGCCCATGTCTGGTTAGCGTACATCGCGACAGAAAATGGCAGTCACTAACTCTCTTGAGACCACAATCCAATTTCCGGTCGACTGATAATCTTCTGTGCGGCGAACATCGCAAACTTCAGTGCGAAACTTGATGAGCTCGTCGAGACGGAAATGGCGAGCGTAAGCTTCGAGGAACTCCAGTACTTCGGTGTGGCGCATAAAATTTGCGGAGGTCTTGGGCGGCGGGAAGTCACTGAATCCCGTCAACTCTTTGGACGTGTTTAGAATAGTGCTTTTCATCACAGTTCCTTCTCCTGAAACGAATCAGTCTGATTTATTTATTCGATCAATTCATGAACTGGACTGACCATCGCATTCGCTTGGTTTATACCTCCATATGCCAGCACTGTGATCAGTTTTCTCGAAGCAGACGACCTCGAAGCCGTATTCCAGGCAATTTTTGATCGTCGTCAGTCCACTGGAACCGGCGCCGATGACGGCGATCCGTTTTATTTGGGTCATTTCCTAGCTCGTAGTGAATGAAAGCAAAAAGGTATCTGAAGAGGAGTGATTTTCGTCGAGGCTACGCGGTGGCACACGGGGCGGCGAGAAACACAGCTCCAGGGCTCGTCCAATAAGTTTTACTTCATGTCGCAGCAAGTCGGAGGAGCGGGGAGCCGGTTTCGACCGACCGTCCGGCTGAAAGAGCACGCTTCGTCGCTTTCACCGCGCGCCGACTGACAATAATCTGCTAAGCTTTGAAAGAAGGCTTCTAGTCGACTTCGACCGGCGTATGCAGCTGGTATCGAATTTCCAAACTCCTATGAATCTAATCGTTTCATTT
>JAQGAX010000357.1:0-17854 GCA_034698105.1 Plectus exinocaudatus | reverse complement strand
AATGCAATTCTTAGAGAAAAAATTCACTATGTTACTCTACATTCTGGTAAAATTTAGTTGAATTTGGTTGGAAGGTAAAAAAGTTATAAGCAAACATAACCCCGAACACTTAAGTGGGACACCCTGTATATAGTACATACGACTATCACCAAGATTTCATGTGGTAAAGCCCAGTCTCCAACCGGTGCCTATGTCTAAAGATCGGAATCTGTTTGTCGCCCTCTCGAAGACACACGCATACTACGCGCAGGCGCCGGACGAAATTACCTCCCTTGTTGTGTAAAGTGATGCTAACGTGCAAATCGGCAGACCAATTATTGACGTGTTCCGTTTCCGCTTTGCATCACGCGCTAACATAAAGCACAGGAGCCCCCACCCCACCCACGTCTTGAAATTTTCTCCAATTGTTGCGGATTCGTTACTTTATAAATAAAAGGTAGCGGTAAGAAATAGTATTGTAATTTCATGAGACAAACTTAACTGTCATATCCTTTCAGTCCCCTTGTCATGTGTGAGATACTCATGTTTGCCCTGCTATGTAAAGAAGCGATTTAGTGGTCGCCATCATTTGGAGAAATATATTGACGAATATTTTATATGCAATTCCCTACTTCATATTTCTCTGTCGCTTACCTGTCAGGCTGATTGGTTGCTCATTCGTCATTATAGTGGCCGTGTCATTCGCAATCGTAGCAGTGAGCCCAGAGCGTTGTAATTTGCTGCTACAGAAGTACATTTAGGACACTTATGATATTAGATAGCTAGCAGTTGAAGCTTGAAGGCTGAAATTTCACAATGATGTTCAAAGCCGGATAAAGAATGTTAATTATGAGTTTGCGCGCGCGTTTAATCAATTGAATTACAGGCTCTTATCTTTCGAGTACTCACCGAATTAGGCATTTTATACAGATCAGACGGGCGGATTTCATTACTTTCTGGATAAAATATTGAACATATGTATGTGGAATTATTCAAAAAGATTTCTGAGAGTTCAGATAATCTGTGGATAAGAGGTTACAGGAGTTTGCATTATCCTCAACTGGCTCGGATCCCCATCCAATCGAATGTAAATCCCAAAATTTTGTTCTCCATATATGGCGAACGCGTTTCATAATCGCACTAGCCAAAAATGTCTGGCCATACTTGCTGTCAGACGATGAGCGGCAATAAAGTTGTGCTGTTGCAGCCAATTTCGTTATCGACCAACTCCTTCCGCATTAGCTCCGTTCCTAACGCCAATAACGGCACCGAACGGCTGGCTCCTCCACCGCCAATGTGCTCTGGCATCTCTCCGAGGTTTACGTCACTTTGGGGACTGCTGAGCTGCAAAGCTGCGGCGGCTTTCAACTAAGCTGGGCACCTAGTCGCGCGCCTCGACGCCTCCCCGCCCAGCGTCCCCCTGCACAGCGCCTTCATTTCGGTCTCATTAAGTCGGTCTCCAGTCGTCGCGCGCCGACTTTCCTCATTTGCGGTCTCAAATTGAATGCACTTGCGTACCACGCTAGGCTGTAAACCGAACCGGCAACCTCAAAAAGCTGCCTACTGTGAGTTGCAAACAATTTAGCTTCTTACGTCAGGCGCCGTGATTTGGTGTCTGTCAACTGCCTCGATTCCATTAATCCATCATTTTACTTCGATTCATGCATATAAATTAGCCATGAGCTTCGCTAATATTTGAGTGTTCTAGCTGCCAAAGATCTGCGAGAATATGTCGCAGGGGCGGAGCGTCAGTATAGGTAGTGGACTTTGTTACAATTACCTTGGTTTCCATCCTCAATTGTGCTGTAATGAAAAGCAGTTAAGAAATTAGTTGAGACCATTTTCTACACACTGGCTTGGGCATTTGTTAAGCAGCGATACTGAATACCATTTAATTATCGATATGAATAATCGGTATTGATATTATAATCAATTCAATACTGAAAAACAACATCGGTACGGTGTCGGTATTGATATACCGACCATGTCTATATTTAAGCCCGTTAAATCTCCAATGACATTCGCGCTTTTTGTCTCGCCTTGTTTACGACGCGCCGAACCGGGGTTTTTCCCATCCGTTTAATGCTGCTATTGCTGTTGGACTGCGGGCAGTCTAAGTCGATCGTTCGTTGTCGGCGGTCGCCAGGGAGCTGAGGGGGCACTGACAGGGTCGACCAACCGACGAATTGCGCAGAAAGCTGACGGAAAAGCAATTCCATCACGCCACCAACGACAAATCGGCTGTATTGCCCTTCCTCATGCTGACGCTTCCGCCATGGACCGCTTTGTTCACTTACGCTCTTCGTCTTTCAGTGCCTCGCTCGCTTGTAGCTGTCATACGTCAGTTATAATTGCGCTATTATGCATCAGACATGGGCACGGATATCTGCTTGCCTTATTGCTGGCAAGGCTGAAAGTCGTGGCTGCCCTACCAATATCAGTACCCATGTATCTCGGAACTCAATAATATCTAGTGTAAAGCCTAAAAATTTTCCCGCCACTATGAATAGTAAATGTTTCATAGATAGGGTAACCCTAAGCCGTTCGGACTTCTTGCCCTACTGATATCGTTGGGGGCATTGGTGGAGCTCGCTCATGTCTGTTGTGAGCTGCAAAAACTTGTTTCACACTGCGAATTTTGGGCAGTTTGTTGAACGGCTAGTGACCTTTTCCTTCTGCCCAGACAAGGACCGGATTAGTTATACCCCCATACCCCCCAGTGCACATGTCTGCACCAAAAAGGTGAATTTATTTCTTTACCTTCAAATTTCAAAATCTCGAAGGCTCGGGGGCCATATTTTTCGCCAAGTTCCAAAAGTCTCTAAGTTAATTCGGGTCTATCCCCAACACGCCACAAAGGATTTACGCGTTTGGGGCCTATTTCGCAACACTGTTGCAATTAAAATTGCGGGAGGTTGCGGGTGATTGACGTCAGAACTGATCAGTCTCCACACTTTCGACAAATTGATGACAACAGTTGTGTGAAATAGACCCCCCGGTGCAATCGATATGAAGGAGAACTGGTAAACAGTGAGTGCGTTTCAAAGCAAAATAGCTATTACTCTTCAGGGGTGGTGCAAAAGAAAAAATAAGATCGTATCGTTATTTTTATGTTCAAAGTTGGAACGCAAATGGGATAATCGCGGGACAACCCTACTCACTGCAACCTCGCCGTTGCGGAGAAGCTGGCAGATGATCGGATGCAATAAGTGTCCGCTTGGCTTCTTAAGCCACTCTGTCAATATGTAGAAGGCTGTCAGGCAGGAAAATGGACGGAGACTAGACCGGTTGAGCCGCAAACTCAACCACGGATATTTAACTTTTGTTATACGAGTAATGCTGCAATCGATGTAAGCGTCAACGCTACCATAGGGCTTGAAGGGAAGTGTGAAAGCTACACGTTCATCACTGTTTTGCATTGGTGTGGCTTTTACATTATTGCTTCTTTTTCTGCTTCTTTCTATTTATTGCTGATAGCAAGTAGTGCGCGACCTTTCTCAAAGGATACCTTTATCGCACTGCTATGACACCGATAGCCATTTTTAGAGGCAGCCATATTTTTCGGAAAGTATGCCATGCTCTACTTTAGCGTCACCCATAATGACGCGATGCGATCAGTAGCGACCGCGAGCGGTTCGGCTGCGGGTGGGCGTCCACAATAACAAGACAGGTTGCGAATGAGGTTAATTATTCCTAACTGTTCGCGGTCGCTAGAGTTCGTCGAAAGTCCAACTTCTGGCTGCGATCGGCTGCGAACACTTGGTAAATTGTGACTATAGAACAGGTCGTAGAGCAAAGTACTTAGTGTTCATTCGTATAACATATAGCAGTTCGCGTCATTGCGGACATGTCAACGCCGGGCGCTAGCAGCCCGACCGCTAGCGACCGATACCATTCGCAGGGATCGCGTGATTGTGAACGCGCCCTTAGCATCACCCTTTTTTAAGCGGGTGGCAATATTGAGCAAAAAATTCTCTCTTACGATGCTAAAAGCAAATAATTATAGGTGGAAGAATAAACCGAAGATCAAATCAAATGGTTTCCTAACGTATCTAATTTGAAACTTTGCTCGCTAAAATTAGATAAGGTTAATATACATTTATTCGTATACAACAGCAAACTTGAATAGAACAGGGTAGCCAGCGATGAAAATAGAACGACAAATCGCTTTCTTCCAATATAAATGTGGTATAAAAACATGACTATCGGTATTGTGAAAAAACTGGAACTTTGCGCGATCGCTTTATTTGTACTCGTATTGCTGACCTTGACGAAATTCCTCCAGTTGCTATCCATTTGTGTTCATGGAGCTCTTGCGAAAGAGCCGATATCCACACAGAACATTAGCTTTTAATCAATTAGGTAATTCTTGTTTTTTCAGATTGCATAGAAACCGCCATTGCTGACTCGACGACAACCTCGTCACTGGCTTGTCGGTGAAACGAGTTTAGTGCTTTTGTGCGGTTGGGTGGATATGTCAGAAGCACTCAACTGAATGATATGAAGAAACAGTGGTCGATTCATTCTGTTATTCAAGCGCAGTCAACCAAACTGATCGATGGTGTTTTCGCAAAATGTATTAAGAAACCTGAAATACCGAGCAAGAATTCATTGTACTAGTTGAGCTTGAAGCAGAAGGCAACTTCTTTGAGAAAGCTGCGAATCGGCTAATCTCCTTCAACGACAAACCCAAGATTCCAAATTTTTTCAAATATATGTGAAGAGTCGAATAATGCCAGCGAATATTTTTAAAAATCATCAGCAAGCTAACTGAATTAAATATATCGGCACAGCTTCAACGACAACAATATCAACAAAATTTAGCAATGTCAAACTCCACTTCACTTGCATCAGCCCGCGCGATATATAACAACAAATGCGACCGACTAGCTGCGACAGAGATGGACTTATTCCTGTATGGCTACATTTTTCCAGTTCAGTTCGTGTTCGGTGTGCTGGGAAACGGAATGAACCTGCTCGTTTTGCTGAGCAAGGGCATGCGCAACCGTGCCAACGACCTGCTGGCCGCCATGGCACTCTCTGACATGTCCTTCTTCATCGTCATGCTTCCCATCTGCCTGTCCGCATACGAATTCTTCGCAACCAATCAGGACTTCCGCTTCATTTATTTGAGTTCCAAAATGCATGTGGCCGCTGTGGCTAATTGGTGGTCGGCAGCGGCAATATGGTGAGACCTATTTTCTTTCTTATCACATCTAGTTTTGCTCACCTTTGACTTATCTTTGATCCATCTGATTCGCAACTATTTTCTCCAATAGCATGGGGTTCGCCGGTCGCAGTCTAATAGGTTCATCTATCCACGGATTCAGTTGCATGATCTGCTCTGCAACCACATCTGCAATTTTCCCCCTTCGGTGAAATAAGTTAAAAAGGTCTCCTAATATTTAAAGCTTGTGGATTGTTGAGGACAAGTCTATCCATCCATATTCATCACATTCCCCCTTATTTGGATCCGATCTGCAATGTATGGTTGGTTAGGCACATCCAATCACAATTCATCCGTAATGCGTATCGGATTGAAAATGTTATCACCGATCGCATCACAGAAAACCCTTTCTTACTGTATATGTTCCGGATCACAGGCAGTTAACGACGATAAATGAGGGACAGCGCAGAGACGAGACTACATGAGTAGCTGAACAAAATTTATGAGCTGGGGGTTGAGGACAGAGGCAAAGTCTTTTGAGAGTTCGCTGGCTCCTAATAGCACATCGAAATTTAGGTTCATTTTGGCGGTGTCGATCGAACGCCTGCTCGGAATTATGTCACCGCTTCGTTCTCGCTCCTACTGGTCACGCGCCAACAAGCTGATCGTTTTCTTGGCAGTGGTTATAGCAACAGGCCTCATCACCAGCTACCATCACGTTGCCTACAACTGCAAAATGAAGCTATTGTGCAACGGAACGCGGTACTTTCATTACTGTCTGTCGGTGATCGGTGACTGGCCAGCCAATATGACAAACACCAGCACTGCAGCACCAACCCCAGCGCTGCAGAACTTTATCAGAGTCAGCACGATCGTAAACGCGCTGTGTGTTGTGATTCTGCCGATTGTCGCAGTAAGCGGCGTTAATATTGCGCTGATTCGACAGCTGAGAAGGAGAGGCGCAGAGCCGTTGCTGAAGAGTCAGTCTGTAAGACGATCGTCAACCGACCCGCAGGCCATTCAGCACAAACAAGAGAGGAGAGTTACGGTACGTGAATGCGGTACGCATAGTATGCGTGCGCACCGCTTTGTGAGGTAAATTAACACGCAGGTGAGCAATAATTGCGTATACGCAGATATGCGTTAGAGGGATAGGCGTTGAATCAGAGTGGGCAGACGCGTAGCTAAGTTGTGGGGCATTGCACTGCATGCTTCGGAGACCGGAAAAAATGATAAGAAAAATTCCCTTTGATAACTATAGACTTGCCCCTGGATGGTGATTTTGCCTCGCCTTCCTGTTTTTCGATTTGTGGCTGCGCTCCAGTAATTGGTCTAAGTAATTGGTCTAATTGCGGCAAACGGCGCCGTCTAAAGGGGCGGTCACTATGAGACGGCCTGTGGCGGAGCGACGTCGTCGTTCGGGACTAGGGAGGGTTCATAGTGAGTTAGCGTGCGTCGGCGTAAACGATCAGAGACACGCCCACGTCGTGTCGTTGGATTTCGACGAAGTTGAATTATCCACTGCCATAGCGTTGCAAATCGCTGTCTTCGGGGTGACTTTCAAGTCAGGTGGATGAAAAATGTTCATTGTGCAAAATGGATCGCAGTGTTCTTTTGGATATTTGGATTTTGCCGCTCTTTTCAAAATATGGTTGCATTACACCCTGGGGGGTTCGCATCCTAGACTTCGACCAATGACGCCTCTCGCTCACCTTGTAGTTTTCTTTTTGCAGGTGACCGTCGTTGCCATCGTCTCCTGCTTTTCCCTGACGCAGGGCCCCTCGGCGCTGGTCTTCATATGGGAGTTGATAGACCAAAGCGCGCGCGCCAGACCGACATTCAACAACATTGTCAGCATTGCGAACAGTTTGGTCATCACTGGCAAGGCGATGAACTTCGTCCTGTTTTGCCTGAGCAGTGTTCACTTCCGGCGCAAACTGATCACGATGATCAGACAGCGGTTCCCGAAGAAGTTCACCAAATATTTGCCCGACTTTGCGCTCTCTTATGCGGAAACTCTAAAGACCCATAGCACTCGTCTAACGTCGAAGAACGATTGTCAGGCAAGAAGATCGTTGAATGTGATGGCTAGCAATGAACATTTGCATTCATTGACCGACAAATTAACTTCGGTCACTTCAAATTCGCATTCGCCAACAGTGGTGACAATGACTAGAAGAGCGACTATTTCGATTCAAAATGGACATCCCATTCTCGCTCTATGTACAAGTAATGAAGCGCCGGTTTGATTTCGTTCAAGAGATGATGATAGAACAAACGAAATTTTCTGGTGAAATCGAGAGATGTATTATGTAAATTGAAGGTCTAAACCTGATGTGCATGCAGAGCGTACTCGAAAAGGCGCATGCTAATGGTTTAGATTCAGACAGTAATTACTGTTCTTCTGATATTCAGATTTATCACTTTTTCACGTGTGAAACTGTTATCATTAAACAAGTGGCATATCATTATCGTGCTCATTACGTAATTTAGCATTTGTTTGCCGTTATGAAGGGATGATAATTTTATATCGGCGATGAATTGCATTCACCTCAGCTTCTCTCTCGCAAGAACACGCATCAGATTCACAAAACACCATACTTATAGTCTGCAAGTGGTATATCTGAAAAGTATTGTGAGACTAAGATGAAAAGTGAATCAATTTTCAAAAGGGGACTATCACAGTTTCTAATAATCTTTCCTGGTGGGTTCGCTGCAGAAAAATTACACGTAAGGCAGGCTTTCCATTGAAAATTTTAAAACGTTGATTTGAATCCAAACCAACCATAGCAGATTTCATCGTCTTCTGTTCTGCCCATACTTGATTATGCCGCTTCCGATTGGTCATCAAACAATATCAAAGACACTCTGCGTCTTCAACCTATTCAGCGGTTATTTTTCCAAAAGTACTCCAGCGTTAAATAAGGTCAAGTTATTCAGCAGCGATCGCCTCACCCGGCTTAATTTGGATCTTCTTGATCTAGGACTAGGACAGCACTCGAAAAATATGAGCTTTATTCAATTCAGTATGCGCTCGCAAACTCATAATTAGCATATATTTCTAGTTGTGGATTTCTAGTTATAGCATATATTACTAGTTCCAGTTTCTAGTTGAGTTTCCAGTATTTATGCATATGCTGCGTTCATTCTTCAATTTCTAGTTATCCAATATCGAAATTATTCCAATGGAACTGCCCCGGCAGCAAATTATGAAGCACCCTCTATAACGTGCCATATACACGTAAGCCGTGCCATATAATTGATTATCATCATTTTGAGAAATGCAATGACGAATTTTTCATTTTCTCCATCGATTGACCATTCAGCTTGATTGGTTATTCATTCCTCATTTCAGTGATCGTATCATTGACTATAGAAGCAGTGAGCCCACAACATTGTAATTTTTTGCGACAGCAGTTCGTTTAGGGCAATTTTGATATATGATAGCTAGCAGTTGAAGCCTGAAAGCTGCATTTGCATAAATAAATAGCGTTCACAACCAGAAAAGTATGCAAATTATGAATTTGCAAGCACAAGGCGTACATTTTACGTGTACTTCCTTCTTGCTGATGAAGATATGTATATATGGCAGGCTCATAAATAAGCTTGTGAAATCTCCACTGAGAAACCTGCTGTGAATGACAGACAATTCAGCTTCTCACGCCACGCGCCGTAATTTGGTCCCTGTTTTCTTCATTTGTGTACTTTCGTGCAACTGTCAATGTTTTTATCTTCCATTATATTATACTGCATAGCAGTTTTCAGAACTTATTTGAGTCCATAATGTAAAGTATGGAGAATGACTATAGATTCTGGGACATCTCACAGTTTGGGGACGAAGTGCGATCTGTTTTTGGCGCTTCTACTTTTGATCGATGCACGATGACGTAGCTATTCGTTTGTGCTTGTCTATTGGGAAATCAGGGATTCATCAACGATTTTCCCGCAATAAAAAACTCTCATCATCCGCCTGCAACTGTACGGGGAGATCGATCAAACGTCCCGAAACGTTTCAACGCTACAGTTGCTTTTGTATCAGAGCAGACGTGGGCGTCGAGAGATAAAAGGATACGTATCCTAAGCCCAAGTTGTATCTTTGACAAATATATCTGGGGTACAATATATTTCAATATATCATGCCAATTTAATAATCACTATGCACAATAAGTACGCTATTATAGTCGGTACTTAAAAGACAGCATTGGCAAAGTGGCAGTATTGGTATCCCGACCACGTCTAAATGCGTTGCAATCGCCAATTACAGGCGCGCTTCTTGTCTCACGTTGATTACGAAGCGCCGAACCAGAGCTTACCCATCTGTTTATGCTACGGCCAGCCGACTTATTGCGCGGTAAGCTAACCGGAAAGCAATTCCATCACGTCTGCGTTGCCCCCAGCCGACGACACATAGGCGTTACTGCTGTTCCCCACGCTGGCGCTTCCGCGACAGATCCGCGTACACCTACGCTCTTCGTCTTTCTCTGCCTCCCTCGCTTTTCGCTGTCGTGCGTCAGTCATAAATGCGTAATTGCGCGCAGTAGAAAATTTTTCATACATTTATACTTTTGAGCAGTTGAATCACTCACGACAACTGCTCATACAAGGGCATTCTCCGCCTCGTATTCTCCCTACCAGAGCCGGATTATGACCTTGGAGCGGCCTGAGACTTTTCTAAGGGGGACCGAGCTATGAGCTTGAGCTTAGTTGAGCGAAGTAGACGGTGAATCTGTTCCTCAAATTTCTGAACGCTGCTGTATTACGGAACAAAATATTTTTCTCGCTTGAAGTAGATAGGACTTATTATACTGTATTTATTCGAAAAGAGCACAAGGCTCGAATAGAACGACAAGGCAGCCAGCGATTGAAAATAGAACGAAATGTCGCTTTATTTCAATAAATTTAGTCGAAAAACATGTCCACCTCAGTTCTGCAGAATACTGTATTGCGTAATACTAAACCATACGCAAACGGTTCACTTATGTTCATGCGGCTGACTGCGACAATTGCTTTTCGGTTGCTATTCATCTGTGTCTACTGAGCTCGATGATCGAGCCCATATCCGTAAGAGCAAAAGCTTCAATCATTAAGGTAATTCTTGTTTCTTTTGGTTTGCATAGAACCGCCGTCGTCGATTCGACGACGATGAACTTCGCAATTGGCTAGTTGGTGAGACGAGTTGAGCATTGCCTTTCTGCGGCTGGTTGAATATGTTTGAAACCCTCACTTGACCATTATGAGGTATCAGTGGTCGGTTAATTCTAGTATTCTATCACAACCCAAGTTTCACTGAGTGATGGTGACTTCGCAAAAATATTGAGAAACCTGAAATATGAGGCAAACATTTATTCTACAAGGTTGTCCAGTCGCAGAAGACAACTTCACCGAGTTTACCGCAAATTCGAAGACAAGTTGAAGATCCCAAATTCATTCAGCTTTATGTGAAAAGATGAACAATACCAAGGAAATTATTTAAAATCATCGCCAAAACAAATTGAATTACACATATCAGCAAAGCTAAACATCCTCAACGACAACATCGACAATAACAGGATTAAGATGTCGAACTGTCGATCGATTTTATTGAATTCCTCTTCACTATTAGAATTCTCGACACGGCTTCTGAACGCCGGTCCAAATTTGAGCAAATGCTATCCGCATCGACTGGTCGCAACAGAAATGGACCTATTTCTTCTTGGATACATTTTTCCGGTTCAGTTCGTGATCGGTGTGCTGGGAAACGGAATGAACCTGCTCGTTTTGCTGAGCAAGGGCATGCGCAACCGTGCCAACGACCTGCTGGCCGCCATGGCACTCTCTGACATGTCCTTCTTCATCGTCATGCTGCCCATCTGCCTGGCGGCATACGATGTGTTAGCAACTAATCAGGACTTCCGCTTCATCTATTTCAGCATCAAAATTCACGTGGCCGGTGTGGCCAATTGGTGGTCGGCAGCGGCAATATGGTGAGACCTATTTTCTTTCTTGTTACATCCATTGTTGCTCCCCTTTGATCTCGTAAAACACACTTTCGTTTGAGGAACTGAAATATTTAATGCTGTTGCACAATAAGTAATAGCAGCAGCAAAAAAATTTGAAAACAGGAAGTGAATTAACTACCGGTATATCTTTTCGATTACAATATATATAGTGATATTATAATCTCTATCTTTATTATATTCTGCTTTCAATCCCACCGTATATATTATTAATAATAGCACCCTGATGGAGTAGGTTCGACAGGGGGAGCTTAAGCCGAAAAGTTTCGGGGAGCGGTAAGCTAGCAAACCTTTTCGGCTGGCAATTAAGGAGCAAGTTACAAACTCTTCTCGAGGGCGCGCCTTTGCAATTCCATAACCTCCCCTCATGCTCCCTAAAACCTCATTAAATTTAGGTTCATTTTGGCGGTGTCGATAGAACGCCTGCTCGGAATTATATCACCGCTTCGTTCTCGCTCCTACTGGTCGCGCGCCAACAAGCTGGTCGTTTTCTTGGCAGTGGTTATAGCAACAGGCCTCATCACCAGCTACCATCACGTTGCCTACAACTGCAAAATGAAGCTATTGTGCAACGGAACGCGGTACTTTCATTACTGTCTGTCGGTGATCGGTGACTGGCCAGCCAATATGACAAACACCAGCACTGCAGCACCAACCCCAGCGCTGCAGAACTTTATCAGAGTCAGCACGATCGTAAACGCGCTGTGTGTTGTGATTCTGCCGATTGTCGCAGTAAGCGGCGTTAATATTGCGCTGATTCGACAGCTGAGAAGGAGAGGCGCAGAGCCGTTGCTGAAGAGTCAGTCTGTACGACGATCGTCGGCCGACCCGCAAGTCATTCAGCAGAAGCAAGAGAGGAGAGTTACGGTACGTGAATGCAGTACGTACAGTATGCGTACAGAATGTTCTGTACAGAATGCGTTGAGTGGAGAAATTACGAGTAGAAATATAAACATTGGTAGAAGTGAAGTTGAGTTGAAGGATAGTAAAAAGGTGAGTGGGCCTAATTGATTTATCAATTTTGGTTGAAAAGCAACACATAGTGGGCGGGCACGGTCACAATGAGTTGGGTATGGATAAGCGATGTCGTCCTGCTCTATGGGGGATGCGGGTACCATAATTAGTCGGCGTGCGTCGGTGTGAGGGAATTGAGAGATGACTGCGTAGCGTTTTTCGACTTCAAAGTTGAATATTCTAGCGACGTCGTTCCGGGTTGGGTTTCAATTTGAATATTCTGATGCAGAAGGTCAAAACATTGCAATTGATTGTTGCCATCGAAATTGTTAGCGTCGCTTCGTTCTGCCATTGCGGCACTCCCCTTTTCGAACTCGCGCCGATGATGGTTCCCCGTCACATTTTGCCTGATATTATGTTACTTTTGTCTCTAATTAAGCAAATTTTCGTGAATCCCTTCCAACTTTCGCTACCTGGTGCACATATGCTATGGTTGCCCTAAACTTCGACGGACCTCTTAAGGGATATTCTTTTCCCCCTTTTGTGACCACCTGTGCGCCGATTCACTGTGGCCTCCAAGGGTTGGAGACATTTATGTGATCCACTCCAGTGGTGGGCGAGGGTTTGGAAAGATCAGCACCCGATCCAAAGGTGGGTACTGCAATTTCGTGCCCTCCGAGTTTGTAAGATGTAGAACTTCTTCTTATTGCAGGTGACAGTTGTCGCCATCGTCTCTTGCTTTTCTCTGACGCAGGGCCCCTCGGCGCTCGTCTTCATATGGGAGCTGGTAGATCCAAGGGTGCGCATTAGTCCAACATTCAACAACATTATTAGTATCGTCAATAGTTTGGTCATCACTGGCAAAGCGATGAACTTCGTCCTGTTCTGCCTGAGCAGTGTTCACTTCCGGCGCAAACTGATAATGATAATGAAACAACGATTATCAAAGAAGTCCAACAAATCTTTGCCCGAATTTGAGCTTTCCACAGCGGAAACTCTAAAGATAAAGAGTACTCGTACAGCAAAAAATAATGGAAATCAGCCGAGACTATATCTGCCTACGCCAACCCATAATGATCACTCTCATTCGTTGACCGACAGATTCACATTAGTCAGTCCGAGTCACTCGCATCAACGGTGGTGACTATGACTTGAATGAAGACTATTTCGATTCAAAATGGATTTCCAATTCTCGTTCTGTGCATAAACAGCGGAGCACCGGTTTGATTTCGTTCAAGAGATATAATGATGGAATGTATAATATCAGATGAAATCGAGAGATGTAATGCAAATCTAAAGTCAAAATCTGATGTGCATGCATTAATTACATTCTCGAAATGGCGCATCGTATCGTTTGGATTTGGATATTAATGATGGAGCCACTGTTAAATGAAGACTTATCTATTTTGCACGTACAAGGTTATTATCATAAAAAATAGGGCATGTCATCATATCATGCGCATCTTGTTGTGCAATTTATGCTCATCGTGTAACTTAGCATTTATGGTTCGTGCTATGACGGGACGATAATTTGAACTCGACAATGAATTATATTCATTTCGAAACGCTTATCTCGCTAGAACACACACCACATTCACAAAAAAGCGATACTGATAGTCAGCAAATCACACAAATGAGCAATATAGTGGGAAGAGATGGGAAGTGGATCAATTTTCAAAGGAATATTGAATAATGCAAGTTTTCTTTCTTATCCTGTTCGTCATGCACATTAAAGCAACAAAACGAATGAACGATTGCAAATGAATGTTTTTACAAATGATTGCTTCTATATTTTCATACAGTTTCATTCCTTTCGTGTGCCTCAATTTACCAACTCCTTGAGTGCTCTCACGTCGCCCGTTTCTTGCGTAATTCTGCTTTTTGAACTGTGACACAATTGATTGAGTGGGATCCAAGCGTGCGACCAATATGAGGCAAATGGGCCTTGATAACCACGATCTTTGATGTACAAAATAGCTTTTCGCATTATGTTGTTCGCCAGTTGCTTCGTGCGCCAACGCCCTCTTTATCGATCAGGAAAAGAATAGGATAAAGATGACCATGGTAGCGAATGCTAACAAGGCCACTAAGCAGGTGTATAGCTGAAAACGAACTTTTTTGAAATTCGGATAATAGCGGAAGAAACTATCATCTCGCGCTTTCTACGGGCATGGAGAAAAGTCTTAAAGATTCTATCAGCTACGTTTGACATCTGGGCATGAAGAAATAATGAGGGCAGAACCTCATAGTTGATGGCTAGAAAGTGGGAATCTGATACAGATACAAGTGTGGGATTATGGGAACATGCTGCACAAGGGGCTCGAGAGAATTATCGTTCTGCCTCAGCGATAAAAAGGACGCGCACCGGGTATGTTGTCGCCATGTCGCGAATCCCATGAAACACTTCTGGCTAGGGGGGAATCTACCGATTTCTTCTTCGAGGCACTCCCTCGAGAGAACACGTCTACCCAACCTTCAAAAAATAACTTATTGCTGACGCATTGGGGCCATTTAAGGTAATTTCAAAAAGCCAAAACTGCTTTCTTTCGAAATATTTTTCTTTTTCTTGCACATTGCTAATGAAGTGCTGCATTGTCAGTATGTGTGTAAATTTTCAGCTTTTGTCGAGCGAATAATGCCGAGCTCACTTGTTCGATTACAATGCAACTGCAACCCTATTCTCGACTGCCAATCCACTAGAAAGACTGGCGCTGGTTCGGAGAGCAAATTAAATCGGAAGAGGTACCGGCCGCCGTCGATGCGCACGACTGCCCGTCTCTTTCGTTGCGGGAACGAATGGACTGCTAGTTTGGTCGCAGCAGCTTTTCCGTTTCGATTACTCCCTCTGCGCACCGACTGTGGCGGCGGCGTCAGTCGTCAGTTGCGTAATTAAATCGTATGAAGTGAAATTGCTGCCGAGCGCGACACACGTTGGCCGCGATTGCCCGCCACTCAATGCAGATGACCGCACACTCAACCGACCGTCCGCCGGGAAAAACCACCGTCACATGCACGCATAGACAAGCACATCAGTGTCCTCTTCTGCGCACTCTCCTCAATAATCCACTGCCGCCATCATTTTCGTCGACGCGCTATCTCTTCCACACAGACCCGGCGGTACCCAGGCGGTGCGGGTCGCACTATCAGCGCGGCGTGCAACAAATGAGCTTCACTGTCTCGCCGACGACTCACACCCTCGCCATTTCGTCAGCAAGATTAACCGCGCGGCATTAGCACCAGCGGTTCTCGACCGGGCTGCGGCGCGGCTACTCTCGCGTCTTTACACTTTTACTCTTTGGTAAGAAAGCTATCTGAGTCATTTTTGAAAGCGATTAATCTTGTAAAGAATCAGAAGCTGTAGTTTTGAGCGATGGAGTAACTCTTCAATGGAATGAATAATTGTCCTTGCGCCTTTCCGTATCAAATTGAAACAGAAGTCAACCGTAGAGGAAACAAAGCGAAACAAATAGTTGGGGACAATAACATGGGACACATTTTTATTAATAAGAAGTGGGAAGCGATTTCTAATGCTGACACATAGCGAACAAAATTTCTCAGTCGTTAAATAGATTTTGGAAATTGGTGAGCGGCGAGTTAGTTTTTCAGTCGATATTTTTTTGCTTTGCGCTGTTAAGTGCGAACAGCTGGTTTACTTCTTCCTCCTACAACTGCACTGAATCCCAATCCGTCCGATTGTTCGTTTGCTCTAAATATCCGTTGTTCTTTGTTCTCGACCCCAGCAATTTTTGCGAGCCTTGATATGAAGAAAAAAGGTATGGAGTGAGTTGGGCACGGATAGGATGTCTGGGAGTACAATTCTTTCGGGAGAAACAGTTGGGTACATTCATAACTGGAAAGTAAGGACTGCTGCGATTCCGATATACTCCATACTCACCTCTGAAAATAGGAGTACCAACAAAGACGTTCCATTCATTTTAAATATCGCCGTGTCACGAACAAGTATTGACTTGAAAGTTCTACCCACTCGAGCGCTAATTGTGGCCGATAGCCATGAGGCCCTATTGCGACACAATTAACAAGTATGAGATCCCTCATATCCCAATCAGGAAGCCTTCATGCGCCGCGCTTAATGAAGGGAAAAGCAGTGGACTCCCATGATTCATAAAATTCTTGGCAGTTCGAGTAACAATACCTTGCCCTTGACTGTAAAACATCAACTTAACGATATTCATTAATCAGTCATAGCCTAAAATGATAGTTCCAACTGTTCAGCGACCGAAAATCACTGATCAAGCTTTTTTACTTTACGAGAAAACATATTCGTCTCAGTAAAAGAATTACAAACGAATCATTCAATATCTTCAACTTAAACCCGAACGCTTTTTTGCAGTGATCAGAGACCACTCTCACTAAGCTAACACCAAATAACGAAATGTCGGCCAGGAACAGTTGCCTACCGGAGCGACTGATGACGCTGTCGAATACACCACTGGATTCGTTTATCCAGCGCTTCATTTTTCCTGTCCAGTTCGTTCTCGGAGTCATTGGCAACTTGCTCATCTTCTCAGTATTGTTCAGCGGCGCTGTGCGGAACAGGTAGGACCGGATTTTAAATTTTCTTTAAGGCCGCTGTGAAAAGGTTAAAGCCGTTTTTTGAGGCCGTTACGAAAAGCGGCTGAAGGTCCAGGCATGTTTTTTTCGCCGACGTAAGCCCGGATGCGAAACAGAGGATATTTTTGAGAAAGTTTTGAATTTATATCAGATATTATTAGGTGTTAGCCCGTACGGAGGCGCCCTTCTGTCCCGTGTACAGTGTACTGAAGAACTCCAACCATACCGTCGAGCGCTATTCTACCATCGTCGCGGTGGTCTCGTCGTCCAGTATCAAATCAAATGCTACGAAGCAGACATAGGCAGTGGGGGAGGGTTGCTGGGGAGTCGCCTGACACCCTAGAGGGGTCCGGAAGATGCCTTTCAGGGGCCTATTTCATAAAACTGTTGTAAATACAACTGTTGTAATCACAACTGCGGCAAGCGCGGTGATTGGTCATTTTCCGGTTATATCCAGTTATTTCCAGTTTTCTAACCAATCACCGCGCTTGCCGCAGTTGTAATTACAACAGTTGTATTTACAACAGTTTTATGAAATAGGCCCCAGGGTGTGGGGGGTTCGCAAAACGTTAGTAGAGGAAAATTTTTAAGGTTTCTACTGGATACAATTCGGCTTTTTGTTCTGAGGGTAGGGTGACCCCCACAGGTTGACCACACAGATGCCGAAACGTGCACAGGTCTGCTATGAGGAGTATCGAAGAAGTAGTGATAGATAACGCTGCTTTAGCTATCGACTGCTGTTACTGCCCTCAGTGGATGGGGCAATCGTATGCAATGTGGCACAAACGGGCTCATCTCGCGCGTATCGCTTTGCATCACACAGGCCCACGCGAAGCGCAGAACTCGGTCGTCCGTTGACGTGCAAAGTGAAAAAATAGCCGACCTTTGGCGACCTTCTATGGAATTAAATCCAAATTTTTTGTATACTCTCCTACTCTTGACGACTGGAAAAGACGGACCCCTCTACCTCTATACGTACAGGGGTGTACATCAAGGAGAGTGTCAATCTCGGGCGAGGTTCATCCCGCGCCGTGTGGTCAATTTGTTCAAATATACCGCACACGATAAGCTACACGCCCCACGCTACTACAGGCATAGGTGTAACGGGACGGTCAAGGGAGTTCGGACCCCCCTGGCCTAACCCGCTCACTCCCATATCTAAAACTGGTGCCCGAGGCCAGGGGAG
>JAQGAX010000356.1:0-17860 GCA_034698105.1 Plectus exinocaudatus | reverse complement strand
TACACTTGAGCAAAGTTTCATCGCAATCGGATTAGTCTCAGTCAATCAGCGTTTATCGAGATTTTTGAATTGAGCGCCATTGGCAGCAATGCGCGCGCGGGAGTGATCAGGCTGAGCGGGCTGAAACTGATCCGATTGCGATGAAACTTTGCTCAAATCTACAATTCATCACAGGATATAAGTGTATAAAATTTCATTGAATTCGGTCATCGCAGTAAAAAGTTAGAGGGGGTGCGTAGTTACTTCTGATACACCCTGTAGAATATGTTCAACTTTCCTAACTCTGTTGAAAATCAACCGCTTCGTTTTTTCAGTATTTCTCCAATCCCTCGGCATTTCAATTGCTTGGATCGGTTATGGTGACCCAACTGCTACAGGATCATTTTCTTGGGCAGATGGTACCAATCCCGAGTATTATAATTTTTATGCTGTCGGTGCGTTCTCTTTAAATTTTTGATTTTCGATATTATGTTCCATGCGGAAGAGTTACAGAGGTATCAAGTGACCAATGTGCGGCCGTTGGGTGGATCAGCGATGGAGCGACGCAAGGCTGGCTACCGGCATATTGCAGTGAATCGATGTTTCCTGCTGTCTGTAGAGCTCCATGTGCACGTAAGTTCATAGGTGTAAGCGGGGGGGGGGGTTTCAGACGGGTCGGGCCCCCGTGGCCTACCCCCAGCCGCGTCCAACACACATAAGAATATCTAGAAGCTAAGTCGCTGAAGACTTGCACAGAATTCAACACAGAATTTTTTAGCAAAATTTTAAATTACCGTAGTTTTGGCGCGATTTGAAATTAGTGTCACTCCCCAGAAGGTTTAGACCACCTGACCGCGGATTCCCGTTTCACTAATGCGTAAGTTATACTTTGTAATTATACTTTATGTGAGTTATACTTCTCAGTGAGGAAGCGGAAACGCTTCAAAACACTGTAGTGTACAGTCGGCCGCACCTACTAGAGACTAGTCGATATCGTAGGCTTAATTCCTGCGTCGCATCAAGACTTGGCGCGTTCATTCGAAAATTTGATTCGGAATTACTTGGAATGGTTTAGCTGGTACTCCATTTAGTGCCACATTTTTCTTTTAGCGCTCGCCTACAGTACGCACCCATTCCAAATTTAAACTTCCTTGCATATCGAATTTTGATCGAATTTTAAGCGTCCCGCTTAAATTTTGCTTAAGACTACGGTACCCACTGGTCCATGATCGGTGCGGTCGACTGTACAAATATTAGCCTCACTTTTCGATAAAAAAATCTCATTTCTCATCGCAATTATATTAGATTCTTGGTGTTTTAGCACAAATATTAAATAATGATGCGCTATCGATTTTTGGAGCAATCTGCCTGATTCCATCTCGATTGACAGATTAATTTTGACTATAAGCCTTTTTTTTAATTTTGACTAAGTCTTTTTCAAAAACTATTACAATTACAACAGTTTTACGAAATAGGCACCAAGCGATTGACAAGTATTAAGTTGTGGACTTTATCGAGGGGCCATCGATGCCCTGCAATATTCCCGAGATTCGACAGACTAATTTTACGGCAGTTAAGCGTCCAGTTGACTTTCAGTAACGCCCACAAAAACTACCGCACAGTGAACTTGCGAAAGAACGCGCGCTAATTTTAACTATCATGCAATTGTGCTTCACACAGATTACAAAGAAAAAATTTCTTATTTTCGTAGAAAACCCTTTCATCAACAGATAATCGTTGATATGCGTGTGTTATGTGTGTGTCACGTTGAAAATACGTGTGCGCGATCTCTCAAATTCGCTGTTTGGTGGTATTGCGGGCCTGGCTGAAAGTCAATTATACGTTCAGCCCGCCATAGACGCAATGAAAGGGATATTGGCGGCATTTACGCCCTGAAGACAACCCAGATACCTTTCAGCTGAAAGAGCATTGAGAATGAAAATTTTTTTTGGAACTCGGCACAAAATTTTCCACAAGTTCTTGTTTTACAGCGCCGACCACTACTACGTCAACCACTACTACAACTCCGCCAACAACTACATCAACAACTTCAACGACAAGCACAACCACAACTTCCACTACAACTACAACAACAACTTCAACCACTACTACGACAACAACTTCAACCACTACTACAACAACAACTCCAACCACAACCACAACAACAACTTCAACCACATCCACAACAACCACCCCAACCACAACCACAACCCCAACCACAACTACAACAACAACTCCAGCCACAACCACAACAACAACAACCACCCCAACCACAACTACAACAACAACTCCAGCCACAACCACAACTACAACAAGTCCAGCCACCACTACGACTACAGCAACTTCAACCACAACTTCTACAACAACAGCAACTCCAACAACAACTATAACCACTACTACAAGTTCAACTACATCGACAACTTCAACTACAACTTCATCTTCAACTACATCTACATCTACATCAACATCTACAACTTCAACTACAACTCCAACTACAACTTCTACTTCTACTTCTACAACTAGAACCACAACTTCGACGACAACAAGTAATCAATTTTCCTTTAAGCCATCAGTCTTGAACGTTGAACTTAGCTTTCAACTTTGTCACTATTTATGTTAGTATACTTACTAATGAGCCAAGCAACCATATTATCTTCTCGTGAAACAGATTACATAAACGAGCGTTATCATCGCCATTTTGACATTATATACAGCTGTAATAATTTTCCGTAGTTGTTCATATGTCAAAATATAAGGAAGTACAAAACTTTTACTCCCTAGATTTACAGCGTGTATTGGTCGATATTCTCATTTCCTAGTTTTTTGTTTTCATAACTCAGTAACAATTACTTACGCTGACTGGGGTTTTTTATCTGTGTCATTTAACAGTGACCGCATTAAACAGTTTTACAGTAGGTAAGACATTGGCCTTTACTTATCCAACCCACATATCCCTAATTGTTCATTGTCCACCAGCTTTGGAACTGTTCAGTTAACAAGTAATGTTTAATACTTGAAACGTTATTCCAGCGCGCACTACAACCTCAACAACAACAACAACAACAACAACATCTTCAACAAGCACAACAACACCAACCACAACTGCAACGACTTCAAGCACCACAAAAACAACTCCTTCGACAACAACTTCAACAGCAACCCAGACAACAACTACAACAAGTACGACGAAAACACCAACAACTACTACCACAAGTTCAACAAGAGCTACAACACAAACGTCTACCACGACAACTCTACCGACTACTACGACACTGCAAAAGACGACGACAATAGTCTCTTCAACAAAGACGACAACTGCAGCTCAAGTATCAACAAGCACAACAGCGACTACAAAAACTACTTCCTCAACTACAACGCTGATGTCTTCAACGACTAAGACACCAACTACTATGTCTAGCACAATTTCCCTAACTAGTAAAACAACGACGATACCGGCTGCTACTTTGACAACAACTTCAACGTCAACAACGTCAACAACAATTTCAGTGATGCCAACAACTACTAGCTCTTCAACTTCTAGCTACACAACGAACACAACTCCACTTTTAACGACTAGTTCAACAACGTCAATAACGAATGTTCATTCATCGTTATCAACTTTCACAACCAGTACAATTACAGTACCAGTGAGCACGATAACCTCTACTTCAACAACCAGTAGGACCACAACGCCAACGATAACTTCCTCCTCGATGACAACTATGCTCTCAACTACGGCAACACAGCAAAAAACAACGTCTTCTACTTCTACTGTGGGAGCATCAAGTACGTTAACTTCAGCAGCCGGTACAACAAGCACTATGGGATCAACAAGTAGCAGTACAATTAGTAGCGCATCCATGACGACAAGTGCAACAAACTACGCTACCACAACCTCATCAACAAGTAGTACCATTTCATCATCTCAAGGTTCAACAACCATAAATTTGCCGCGAACTACCACCACAGTTTCGACGAGCAAGGGCATTCAAACAGATCAGACAACGATAATTACTTCCATGATGACAAGTGAGAACGACAAGTTCGGTCAAAACGCATTCACATCCTCTTTTATTTTTAGGTACTGTACCATGCTACAGCAATCAATGCTCAAATAATGGGCGGTCCGTTTGTGCCTGTGATGCCGGCTACACTGGAACGTTTTGCGAAAGAGGTATTTTGATCTCAAATATTTTTCATAGAATCAAGCTGATATGGCCACTGTCAACGGATTTGGAATCGCTAGTCCGAATGGGAAACAAACATGGGCTGGTCTAAAATTTTCCGATGAAGGGAATGCTAAACAAATTCAATCCCTCCTCTTTGTTATGAATCATTTTTCAAACCATTGAAATGGATATTATACAATTGCTCAGGCGGCTTCACCGAAACTAATTCAAATTCAGTTAGCAGATCACAGAGCACCGTTTTAATGAAACATGCCGATACTCTGCTGATCCGTATCTGTCTTTTAAGTGGTCTTACGTAATTTGAAAGGATTTTGGTAGCCGCATTCAGCTGTCAATAATGACATGACGGCGCTGTGGCCTAGTGGTCTAAGAGCCTCGCTCTCAGCCGCAAGGTCGGGGGTTCGACCCCCAGCAGCGTCGTCCCCGGTGTCAGGCCTGCGACAGCCGACCGAGGAGCGCGTGTCGCATTATGAGGGTCAGAAAACCCGAAAAGAGCTGACCCCACGATATAGTGGGATAAACAGCTCAGGAAAGAATTCAGCTGTCAATAATGACTTTATAATATTCAGAGCTCGGCAAATGTCATTCGAATCCGTGTCAGCAGCAATCTACTTGCATTGAGCGATCAGGGTACTACGAATGTGTCTGTCAGTCGGGATACGGTGGAAAGAACTGTGAAGCCGAAGTAAACTCATGTCTGAGCATGCCTTGCCTAAATGGAGCCTCATGCAATAATAGTTTCGACTTCTATTCATGCAATTGCAAGGAGCCATTCACGGGCTATAATTGTGAAACAGGTAATCGTGAAGAATATTAGATTTGGCAATTTCTGAACTGCCGGCGGCTACTTTTTTTTCTAGACAGTCCGTCTGTCATGCTTGATGGATCCCAAAAATAGAGGCTTGTGAAACAAAAGTGAACGGCAGCAAGTAAAATGGCAGCGTCCCACCTTGTGACTTTTAATGCAATATTTCTCAATGTGCATGTAAGCAGGGCCATGCAATCGGTTGCACTGAAGCTCAGGGGCGCGAAAAAGTTTTTGGCGATTTTTTTGAATTCGCGCCGAAATCCCGACACGAAGGTACCCCCAAGTGAATGTCTAGACCCCCCTGGCCTCGGACACCCGTTACAGGTATGCTAGTTGCCATAATATGATACCGTTTATATGCGCAAAAATTGTTTTAAGTTTAATTTATCTCGAAGTGTGAAGAGGTTGAAAGCGCACACTTGTTTAAATTAAGAAAAGAAGAAAACACACAGCTCTGCGAAATTTCAACGCGGGTTTTGCTCATATACTTGAGCTCGCAGATTAGTGTATATTTTGCTCGCACTTTCTGAAGAGTTTGTAATGTTGCCCGAGCTTGCAGACGAGCAAAAATAATTAGAAAACAAAGACTAGGTTTGTTCCTAAAATCATTGCACCGGTTCTATGAAAATTCTTCGCTCAAATACTCGTCAATTATTCATTTTTGCGCACTTTATGTCAATAATATCCAACGATTTCAGAGATCACAATTTGCTACAGTCATCCATGCATGAACAATGCTTCCTGCTCATTAGTCGGTGAAAGCGAATTCATACCGCCCACCGGTTTTAAATGTAATTGCGCTGCTGGATACAGAGGAACACTGTGCGAGGACGGTAATATTTTCACTTCTTATTATTCTCAGACGCGGTAACAGTGCGGTTGACACGGAGGCCACGCCCACATCGCCACCTTGCGAAAGAATTGAGAATCAGCGCCCACGCATTTTCTACAGTATCATATGGTGCTCACAAAATCTATCGGCTATAACAATTTGCTGATGCTCTTATTAGGCCAGACGTATCTACTACGATTACAATATACATTTTATCTACGAAAATTCTTGGGATACGTAATACAGATAGCAAAAATACGTGGCAGCTGTTTTGCAATCGTCCCGCGACGCGGCTCAGCAGGCATGGCCTTGACGTCAACCGCATGTGTTGCGCGCCTGGGATTTCGCTAACTCGCTACAGAAATAATTTTGTCAATTTCAGTGGTAAAATCATGCAATGATAATCCGTGCCTGAGCGATGACGATAATAATCCGTGTTGGAACGGAGCAAGTTGCAATCAGACAACTACCTCTTCCTTCTTTTGCAGTTGTCCCTCAGGATTCACTGGATTTTACTGCGATACTAGTAAGTTATGGACATGTATGCACAGATACCGTATTTATTCTAATAGAAGTGACCTTGAAATAGTACTAATAGTTGGGCGCTGCGCTGGAGAAAGGAGAGGGGTACGGGGTGAATAATCCCCCGTCTTTTGGACTCCTCATTAACTGCAAATTCCCCGCACAAACGTAAAAAGCGTGGATTTATCCCTTTTCTTTCGGAATTTCCTAGCTTCGGGCGCCGCGCTTCACCGTAACACACGGAACAATTCATTTAGGCGTTTAAAAATTCTTTCATGATCTAAAACCCATTTGATCTTATTCAGACATAGACGACTGTCCGAAACCGGACCCGTGTGTATATGGTAAATGCAACGATTTGACCAACGGCTACTTCTGCAACTGCACGGCCGGGTATACGGGCGCCAAATGCGAAAGAGAAATCGATGAATGCGAATCGAGTCCGTGTTCGACGAAGGACGGCAGTTCGACTTGTCTCGATCTGATCAATCAGTTTGCCTGTGTGTGCAGCCCCGGTTTTAACGGAACACGATGCAAAACAGGTGATGAAAGCTTCCTATATATGTTTGCAGGGCTATGCCAACGGTTATGCAGGAACCTATTTCATAAAACTGTTGAGAATTGAGAAAGTCTCAGTTGTTCACGTGATAACGCAAATTCAGTTACTCAGCTCTCAATTTTCAACAGTTTTATGAAATAAGCCCCTGACTGCGCTGACGCACAGGGGCGCTGGACTGCTGCGAGCAGTAGAGAGGAAGGTATACCGTTAATATGAGAGTCAAAATGATTATATCAATAATAAAGATAAAGTGAATGTCATAATTGCGCTATGTCAAAGAGGACGCAATCGTCAAGTACAAGGGCGCCCCAGTGGTGTGTAATGGATAGCCAACCTGGATGGCCAAATGGAATGGCTGACAAGCTGCTAACCCAAGACTAGACATTAAGGGCACTGTGTACTTAGAGAATAAGAACCTAAAAAATATTTGTCAGCTAAGCAGCACTCATATTGTTCTTGATATAGATGCCAGCACGTATGAGGAAGCTCAGAATCTGGTGAAACCGTATGGAGCGCTATCGAAAGTTCCTGCGGCTGCCGCTGCCAACAATACGTTGGCTGTGGGTTCGATGGTAGCTGACTCACTTGTCTATGTAATGGCTTCTCTTCCTCTTTCCGAGCGAGAATCACTCAGTTGGACCCTCAGAGATATGGTCGGCTGGTGTACATACGAAGAAAGGGAGTGCAACATGAAGTAAGTATACATACACTACGAGGACGATGGATACCGTATGCCTTTCGCGCCTAATTGTGAAGTCCCTGAAATATGCGCGAAATTCAAACATGGTGGCAGTCAGTGGCATTCAAATTCAAACACGCACAGACACACACATCACTGACATAGAAAAATATTTTTTTTACCTGTGAGTGCTGTCATCCCAGGCATGGAAGATCCTCAATCCTTAGTTTCATTCCTTAGTTTCGCTGTTTCATTCATATTATCTCCAAAAATAGCAGGCAACCTGTTAAGTGGGTAATGGAATCAATAATTTTTGAAACAGCACAATATACCGGGAAAACAATTTCTGTCGGTCATGCGTCGCTTCGTATTTTCCTTGCCACCATTCTTTTCAGGAGTGACTTTGGTTCGTTCAATGATCCGACACTAGGGAATTGCTACACGTTCAACTATGAAAATTCTACTACTGACTTTAAAACATATCAAGCCGGCGAAAGAGCAGGTATGGAAGTTGTTTTTAAAGTAGTCACGCGTGTTGCACCGCAAAACTTGTGAAAAGATTTTGGACTTGCCATGCTCATGAAAGTGGACAGATGTGAGCCAGAAATATTTTGAAATCTTGCGAAGACTATTGTAGCGCGGAACATGCAAATGTCGATTGAAATATGAATTTTAGTACGAAAATTTGAACGCCCGCCATTGCCCGATTATTCTAAAATTTTCTGCGCAGCATGCGTTGAGGGAGGGACGATTTGGTCCTGGAAAAGGAGGCTGAACCTCCCTAGACGCCCTGGTTACAGTAATACTCAAGCATATTGGACCGCAAAAATAGTGAGCAATTTCAGGACTCGCTATGATGATGAAAGTGGATATGAGCCAATACGCTTCGTGGACACAGACAGCTGGTATTCGCGTCTTCTTGCACGATAAGCATGAAACCATCTACCCTGAATCAGTGAGCGTTACTGTAACGCCGGGAACGATGACATCGATTGTCATTACTCGGGTATGACTAAATTAGAAGTGACTTAATGTAGTCTGAAATTTTGTCTCTATTGACTAGTCGGAACGTAGCTTACTCATTCGAATTGGCTTAACCAAGGATAATTTTACGCTAAAATTGTTATAAAAGCAGATCGAAAGTACAACGCAATCCCTGGCCAGCCGCCAATTCGGTTCAGATTATCTCAAGTTCTATTTCTAGGTAAATCGTTTATAAAGGTCAAAATGACGGGTCCCATGTTTTGCACAGTGTTTTGTTTTGTACTATGTTTTGCACAGTGACACCAGCGTTTATAACGGTATTCGTTTGTAACGGTCAGGATTGACGGGTCCCCCATTTACCGCTGTAAACGGTTTCTACTGTACTGTTTATCATTGCCTTAAAGGCCCTGTGTTTTCGTTATATTTAATACTTCGTTTGTGATGATTTGCCTATAAGTGGCTTTTTTAGTCGGAAAGTGTGAGATTGGGACAACCATACGGAAACTGTACGGAAAATACAGGGGACGTTCCGTCCTACTACTATGCAGGATCGTACATGCAAGAGGTAATAAAGCTGTGATGCGTGAAGAGAGAGCCTAGTAAATTCGACTGATATTACACGGCTCCTCTAATTTGACCCTTTAACTGTCACTCTCAAGCGGAAACGGCAATGAGAGTTGATGAAGACTGGCTCTCGAACCAGTCAGAAATGCCTTTATCATATTCTACGTTAGCTTGGCACCAGTTTGACAAACCTGTTGTCGTCGCAATCCTGGGCCACGGACCACGAACCTTGAATCCTACCTACATCCTTGATGTCGATGTGAATGCGGGACTATCTGAAAAGCTCACATGACGTGTGCAGAGTCAACTGAAACGCTTTCACACCTCTGAAATAAACATATTTGCGTGTGCCTGAATGAATAAAGAAAACAAAAGATGACTTGATTATGTGGGATTTGAACTCACGACCTTTGGCATTTAGGAGCTACTACTCTTACCACTTCGCCATAAATGTTTGCACTCGAATTTACTTGTTTAGGCCTGCATGCGCAGTTGCTACCAGGATCAAGTGCAACGAGCGTGCGGCTGTATGGACCCCCACTATCCATTTGGACCAAATGATAAACCTTGCACGTTAGCCAATAAAGATTGCGTGGATCAGTATAGTGGAAACAATTCAAATCCGGGCAGATGGGACTGTCGCTGCCCGTCGTCGTGCAAGTAAGCTACCGTAGTTTTGAACTGTAAACAGTACGCATGGATCGTCGTTTTTGGCTAAAATTTTGTTTCTTGAGGAACGAGAACTAATTTTGAACCGCCCCGTAGGCAAAACCTAGAGCTGGAATGCATGTTCTATAAGTGTTTTTTGTCTCGATTCTTCTAGCTGGTACTGAAATTGGTTGCTGTAAAACTTCCAAATCCTCGAAATTATAAATTCGATTACGATATTGCTATGAATTTTAAAATGTAAATTGAGCCGAAGTGGACACGAGATTGAATCGGTTGGGGGGTTATAGGTAATTTTTCATGGAAATCTTTTTAAACGAAATAATGAACAAATATGTCAGTATTCGTTTTCAAATTCATTAACTGATAGTGCACAAATACTGCATTCATTTCGAAGTGCGCGCCAGTCGTGATATCAACTATTATATTGAAATTAAATTGCAGCCAAATAGATTATATGGGTGGCGCAGCGAGAAATTTATTTCGAAAGTATCCACCTCAATGCTCCACGTTGAAGAACGCCACTGCTCAAAGCATTTGTCGACATGATCTGCTAAACGGAGGAATCCTGGTCTATGTGTACTATGCGAATATCATTTCCATCAGGCTTGAAGAAGCGCCATCATACCCGGTAAGTAAGCACTCATGTTGGCATTTTCTACAGTTTTAAAAATGAATTGATTTTGAAATAAAATGGTTGTGTAATGGCTATGAGAATATTTGAAAATACAATGCATTGAAGCATTACGTGTCCGCAATACACGTACTGTAAAAATTAATTACAGTATTTTAAGAAATATAGCGGCACATGCAGAAATAGTGGCACAGGGTGGTGCCACTATTTCTTTGCCAAAAATTAGATCGATAATTGGGAATGGTAAACGGTTACTTGTCGACACTTTGGTAACGAGTCCTCGTAACGACCGTTGTTAGGCGGACGATTTACCTAAATACTTGGTATCGACACGTAACCGTTTACCTTTATTAATACCTTTATTGACCCAATTCTTGGCGAAGTGTGCCACCCTGGGACATTTTGCGTCGCTCTCCCGAATGGGAAAGGTACCGTACCTCGAAATTCGGCACGAATTCAAAATATCGCCAAAATAGTTCAGCCACTACGTTGCGAAAATGTTTTTTTTTTGGTGAGTGGGGAAGGGAAGGATAGGCCATCCGACCCCCTAGACCTCTTGGTTACACCAATGCCTCTCGGGACGATAACGCGAACCATTTTGCCCATCTCCACGTCCGATTTTTAGCATGCAGAAATAATTGAGATTCATTTTACGTACATTGTGTATAGTTTTTGGTTGCGATAACTGAAGTTTAATGAACTCTACATGCCTTAAAACTTAATTGTACCCTTACTATATTCTTGCTGATCTGTCACTAATTATGTGCCCTTTGAGATAATGAATCTTCTGGCGGACACAGGAGGAAGCATTGGACTACTTTATGGAATTTCAGTGGTTACTTTTATTGAATTTGCATTTACATTTACTATGGTTGTATTTTACGGCGCAACGAATGCACCGTTGTAACCTCTCAGATTCGAAGAAATATAAGAAAAGCGTTGAGATTTATGAAATGGACGTAACATTTTATTCTTGAAAATGTCACCTGAAGATTTGATCAAAAGTGATAAATCCGTACTCTTTTCATTTGTTGTAATAAATGTTTGGAGAAGTTTGCAAAAGAATGGTAAAAAGATATCTATCGCGTTACTCTGCATAAAGAGCGTATAGTGCAATTTTTTCGCCAAATAACGCGTTTGAGACGATGGGTGCCAAACAAGTAGAACCATACCTGTAACGGGTGTCCGAGGCCAGGGGGGTCTGGACCTTCCCTCGGGGGGGAGGGGTCAGGCCAGGGGGGTCGGATCCCTGGCTGGGGGAGGGGGTGACCCCTTGGACCCCCCTGGTTACAGGTATGAGTAGGACGTAGAGGGTATAATGATTTCAGGATTCTTTGTTCTAATAATACGGTCGGTCGGTCGAACTATTTTTCAATCAACCGCCAGAGGGTAGTACTCAGGGCTAGGCGCGTAGTTGAGGGGGGGCGCGGGGACATTGCCCCCCGGTTTTTGGAGGTCCAGTGAAATGAGAAGGGTCCCCCTTTGAAAAGTGTCAACAGTCGACTTGCCCCCCCCGGTTTCAAATTTCTGGCTACGCGCCTGCTCAGGCCCGTCCAGAGGTCGGCATCTGAGATCGGCTGGCCCGTGTATGTCTGGTGGGTTGAATTCTTTTCGGCCATCCTGACCCTTTACTAGCACAAGAATGGAACATTTCGCCGCATAGTTAATGATCTTTCTCCAAATCTTTCTCCAAACGCTCCAAAAACTGGTCGTTCAAACACACTGTACTCTCCCTTACCATTTGCAAAATTTCTTTCCGGGGCCAACTCTCAAACCTCAGCTGGACAGGACCCCCTTGCTCTGGTCGAACGCGGGCCATCCGGAAGCCGCGCCTACGTCTGGGGCCGTCCCATCAAATTGAATCAGAATGCTGCACGGGCAGCGTGACTATGGCGCCAATTTACGTTAGCCCCAGCCAATTCACTCTATAGCGTTTGCTAGGCCCCCGAACAAGAGATCACTTGATCATTGACGTCACATGCAATGAACCTATGACGTCACAGTATGACCCAGTTTAGAGATACCTCTCAAACATAAGCCGAGCATTGAAGGATACTGTATGTGATTCATTCGTCCACCGCCACTTTTGTGATTATGATAAGATGCAATACAATTGTTGATTTTGTGAGTGGTGAGGTACCTGCGAAACAATGGAAACTTATCTCGATAATAACTTGTCGTAACAATAATCCATAGCAACGTTTTAGCTTCAAAGAACACAACGAATACAAGTGACAAAAACACGTTTGCAAATATTGCCCTAACAGTCGTGAGTTAGCACGCCAACTGCTTGTTTCGCTGATCAAAAATCACAAATTTATCAAACTTTATATTGTTTTTTGCTGAATGCAATACTGCATATTGCTTTACATAACGCATTAATATGATTTAAGCAAATTGTGGTTGGCTGGTGAAGAAATAATTTTTGGTCAGAAGTTTTCGTCTCCCGAATTCACTGTACTACTTCAAAGTCATCTTCACTCAATTCATATTTCAGTGAAGATTGGAAGCGACATAGAAATACCAGTGATGTTCAGGGGCCGGCCCCGTTTTTTCCCCAAAAAAAGCCCAGGCCCTGGCCCCGGCCCCAAAAGATTTCGAAAATCGGATCCGACCCCGTTTCGGCCCCAGGCCCCGTCATCTTTCAAAAATCGGCCCCGGCCCCAGGCCCCAAGTTTTTTTCGCACAGTAACAAACCAAAGTATCGAAAATTTTCTAAACAACGATAATTCACCTAAATAACACTAAATTAACTAAAAAAAGGGTAGTTTTGGATTGGGTAACCCAATTCAAAACGAAGGTTATGGCGGGGGGCGGAGGTGCAGTGAAGTGACAAGTGAAGGAGCGTGACGTCGGGGGTGGCAGCTAGTCGGCGGCGAGTTATGACAGGGCAGTATTGTATAAAGGATCATCGCTTGTCTCATGTTCGTTGGTGACTTGACCCCGCAATGAATGTCAATTATCCGTCCGTATATATATTCTCCCAGTCAGTCCCCGGTCCTCATTCGTACGGAAATTTTGATCCGAGCGTGGTTTTTCGTTGGTCGGTCAGCACGTATTCTCCCCTCGCGAGTGACGCCCTGAGGGGTAGACCCGTTTTGTACAAGGGCCGCGCAGCCGATAAGAGCGTGCGAGTGTTCTCCAATCTTTTCGTCCTCTCGGAGCCATTGCGTTTTCAGGGGAAGCTTTTTCCGTCGTCGGAACATCTGTACAAATGGGCCAAGGCCAAGTTCTTTGACAAGGTGACCGCGGCGAGGATCCTGAGTGAGGCCGACGCTGAATTAAATTAGCAAAAAGGTTTTTCTTTGCACTAGGACCGAACCTCCAGCGTACAGTCGGCCACACCAAAACGAGAGCCGCGCGCAAATGCTCGAGCATGTCAGGGAAAAATCAATAATTTTGCCGGGATGCGCGCCAAATATGAAAAAATAGTTGGGAATGGTTTAGCCTGCTGAATATTTCTTGCATTCGCGCACAATACCGTAGCATAACTATTCCAAAATATATCAAATCTGATCCTCAATGATGCGCCTCGGGCTTAAGTAAACGATACGCGTGGCTCTGAGCTGGGTGTGGCGGACTGTACGCCTGCCAGTCCAACGCGCTATCCATAACACCACATCCTCACATTAAGAAGCACACTTAGAACTGTTATTAAGCCCGGAACACAATACACGCCTGTCACGTGCGCGCGCGCGCTGATTGGTAGTTGCCTAGGCTACGCCCAATCCGTGCGCGTACTGGCAACAGGCGTGTACTGTGTTCCGGGCTTTCGAGCAAGGTGATTCGCATTGTAAACCTGCCACCGCAAAGCTGCGTACTCACTGTTTTATTGTAATACAAGGCAGGCACGCGACGCAGAGGAGCAAAGCGCTGACGTGTTCAAACGTGTTTTCAAATATGTTCGAAGGGTTTCCTATCATTTTCTCTCACTCTGAAGCAAAGCAACATTTTCAATGAGAGTGAAACTGTTTTCTGCAATGTAAAAAATCTCAAAATGCTTCCCTTACTAAATTCTTATTGATGCGTCGTTAATTATGTACCGTTTAAGACAATGCATGCTCTTGCAGACACTGGAGGAAACATTGGACTTCTTAATGGAGTGTCAGTGATAACTTTTATTGAGTTTGCATTTACAATTACTATGGTTTTGTTTTACGGCGCAACGAATACACCGCTGTAATCCCGCAGATTGAGGAAAATGTAATAGTGTTGAGATATATGAAATGCATAAGAAATGTATGAATTCGCATATGAAATGCAAAATATTTTGTGCTTGAAATTTTGAAAATTTCGCCTGAATATTTGGTTGAACGAGAAAAATACGAAATAATTTTGTTTCTTTGAAATAAATGTTTGCAGAAGATTGCATACGAAAGTTGCAACGTTCGCGCAAAGATGTGCGGATAACGCATATTTTTGTAAGCGAAGCAACGCGTTTAAGAGTAGGCGTGCCGAACTATTAAAGACTGCCGTGTTATTCAATAAACGGCAACTTAACTTCGAATTTACGCTTGTCTACAGTAATTACCAGATGTAATTTTTCTCTCTTGCTTCCAATAATGTGGCTGGTGACTGCAGGCTTAACTTGATCGTTTTGGAAATCTTTTATTTTTATCTATCTTCTTTTCTTATCTTATTCTTATCTCCATTCTTATCTTTTATTCTTTTACTATTTTAAATCTTTTATTGAATTTGCGTTGCTATGGTCTTCTTTTACGGCACGACGAATATACATTTTTAATTTCTCAGATTCGGTAAAATGCACTGAATAGTATTGAAAAAAGATAGCGAAAAAGCACCATACTTCACACTGTAGTTTTCGAAGTACCGTTTCGTATAGCACTGTCACGTTAAAGCAACCATGAAGGGTTTCTTATGTATTTTTCAATAATACGCCTTAAGGGTACTTTACCGAAGAGCCGATAGTTTGCACGTCAAATGCAAACCTTGATATGCTGAAGAGCTTTTATAAATCACAAAAAACATCCCAACAGGTATTTTGATTGCAAAAATTCGGTACTTGTTCTTCTTCCGGTTACATATTCACGATTTAGGATGGTGTCCACTCGGTCTGAAAAGAAAGAGTACTGCTCAAAGCAATGTTTGACGATTGCGATTTTCGTTCATAGCTGCCCAGAATTGTATTGTTGCATGCAGGACTGTGCCATCGTTGGAGTCATGGTTCCAGGGCACCGGGGCAGCGCGTAGTAGAAAAGACTCGGCAAGGAGGCACAAGGGGGCACCAAAAGGTGTCGAGGGCGCCAAACCCATGGTATAGCCCTGGTTGCATGAACAAAGACATAGGCGCGGTGTATGGGGTACTGAATCCTTGATGGTTTTGCAACAGTGCGTACACCCAGGAATTATTTATCGAGGCGCGGACAAAAATGCCGTTTTAAAATTGTTTTACCAAGAAGAAGTTGCCGGCAATCGGCGCTCTGAGGCCGAACTTTGCCGCAAATCGTTCCGGACTCCAATTGATGCCTTCTTTGACCCGCGCCGCGTTTTCCGGTTGACTGCCGTATATTTGATCGATTCTAGCGCTAGCTCTCTGTTTTGCGGCAGCGTCAAAGCCATCCATAGGATCTGTGCTGTTGATTGGTCCATTCTGCTCGTAGATGAGGAAGTTGTAACGGTGAACACCTGAAGAAGGTCTTACCGTAATGTGAAACTTTCCTAAGCTGTTTATTCCCACTGTGTCGTGGGGTCAGCTTTTTCGGGTTTTCCTACTCTCATAATGCGATACGTGCTCCTTGGTGGGCTATCGCAGGCCTGACACCTTGAGACGACGCTGCTGGGGGTCGAACCCCCTGCCTTGAGGCTGTGAGCCGAGGCTCTTAGACCACTCGGCCACGGAGCCGCCTCTTACCGTAATGTAAATACCCTACATTTTAAGCTTCTTTGCATCGATGCCATAAAACACCGTGAAGAAATTGATAAATCATTTACCTGAGCCTTGTGGCGCTCCAGGCCCAGCGTACTGCTTTATTGTGGTCCCTCTGTTTACATCAGTGCCTGGAACATTGACGACAAGCCAGTGTCTGAAAGACCTTGCAAATGGCTCCGATCGGCTTCCGACATCAGGATCTAAACCAGCGAAATGAAGCGAGGCGGGAAGCTTCAGAGAAATAGGAAGAATTAGTTCGCGGCTGTATTTTTTACCTGCCAAATATGTATACCAATTACGTTTCAGCTCAAACGCTGTCATAATCTGCTCCTATTTTGAGCGTACGACTCCGTAACGCCAGTTGTAATGAATTACATAATTACACGCCACACGCTCAGGCGTATGAGCTTACTATAGGCATAGGCTTAAGGAGCCAACTGCGTTCTATCTCTTTCCCTGAAAACTGGTGTATCGACGACGAACCATATTGAAATAGTGCGTACAGTACGCAATCCAACTGGTAGCTAATCTACGCGTATATAAATAAGTTGTCGCGAAAAACAATTGAATTTCGCACCGAAATCAAGACACAAAATATCGTATTGGCACCGCGTTTCATTTTTTTGGTAAGCAACAAATAAATATATTACCACTGAATGCTACCGTGTAGAGAGTGTTCGGCTTTGTTGGCCATGACATAATTGTTGGCATGTTCCCAGTTTCGAAAGTAGTTAGCGTATTTCCAAGCTGCGCCGCTTTTGAGCCAAATTCCAGCTATATAAGTCAAATTACAGTAAGACAGCAAATTCCAAATTTTTTAAACCAGACTGCTGAATTCGTACGGCCCCGATACGCCAGTTGTAATGATACATAACTACACGCCACACGCTCAGGCATATGAGCTTACTGTAGGCTTTGGCTTAGGGAGCCAATTGCGTTCTATCTTATTCCCTGAACACTGGCGTATCGACAACGTACCGTTGAATTATTAACGTACTAAAAATTTATATAAAATCCTAAAATTTAAACATTATTTATGATGACATATAATTTATATGGTTTATGAATAAAAAACTGTATCCTTACGCGCAGAAATTGAGCTGGCGCTTGAGAAAGAACATCGGGTACCAGTCCATTACTGATAAATTTTTCCGCCACGCAAGACGAGGTAGTGCAAAAGTTTGTTCCACTTGCGCCATTGTCAGTTGTTGAAGCCGACTGATTGCTGCATATTCTAATCAACGGACACAGAATGTTATATTCTAGCCAGCTCCAAACTTTGTTCGACTGGTCCTAAAAATAGAAAGTTGCTGTGACCCAATTATTTTTGTCGCCACATTGCGGTGCAATTGCATTAACAAAGTATTACATACGGGAGAGAAAATATTCAGTACGTATGCTATACTATCGGCAGACCTGGGCACCGGTTTGCGGCTGGGGGGTACAAGTCGGGAGTCTGGGGGGGTACGTACCCCGCCAGATTCGAGGTCCATTTTATCTAGTGTAAATTTTTTTTTTCAGCACCCAATAATATCTAGTGTATGTTTTTTTGG
>JAQGAX010000355.1:0-17864 GCA_034698105.1 Plectus exinocaudatus | reverse complement strand
TGTTTAAAAATTGGTCAAATTTTGTTCACTCGTTGCAGAGTTATAGCAAAAATAAAAAGGGGACAATTTTTTTTGGCCCACCCTGTAGATGCAATCTGAAATTAGCACAAACATGCATACCTGTAACCAGGGGGCTCAGGGGGGTCACCCCCTCCCCCAGCCAGGGGTCCGACCCCCCCTTGACCCCCCTGGACCCCCCATGCAAATAAGGAGTAGCTAGACGCGAAGAAAGAAGCAAATCGCGGTCCTATCCACCGATATTCAAACACAGATGGTATCGAAGCTCAGTCACAAAAGTGACAGCAAGTACCAACAAGGTTTACTGATTTTTATATAAAGTTTTTTCTAATGGATCGTTTCACTCTTTTTGAGACAGTCAAACGGATATACCGCATAAAATGCGAGCTAAATCGCTAACTACAGCAAGCGACTCGACTTGTTTGCTGAGCGAGAAACCGGTCAAATAATGGCTGAAGGACAGCGATTTTGTGGATTTTTCTCATGATACTTGAAAAAATATCGTTCAGTGTTCTCAAAGCGATTGATTTTGCAACGATTGATCAGAAATTGTGCGATTAAATACTTGATGGGGAAATATTCAAGGGTTTTATTGATTCCTGCTCGGCATTGCAAGCGGGTTTTTTTAAAAAAAGCCTAGGATCTGACTAAGAGAATGATATCATATATTGAAAAAAGTGGATAGACTTTTTATGAATTTACCAAAAACAATTTACCATGTATCAAAATGAAGCATCTTATTTTATTCAATTTTCTCATCAGCCTGTGCGTCTTTGCCAACAAATTTGGTATCATTCTCTCGTTTGATCCTATCGAATTTTTCCCAAAAAGTGCTTCACCCAAATAAGCGCCTCGGACAAATAAGCGCGACGACTTAATCCTCGCTAAGAAGCGATTATTGATTTATGAGCCGGCCCGATTCGTGTTTCACCAGGCAACAATATTTCGCTAGTGGTTCTAGACATACCTGTAACGGAGGTCCGAGATCCGGGGGGTTCTGACCGGTCCGGGAGGGGGGGTAGGCGCTACGGTACTTCGTGTCGGGATTCCGGCGCGAATTCAAAAAACGTCAAAACTTTTTCGCCACGTAGTGGCGAAAATGTTTTTTCCCGGCCGGGGGGGGGGTGGACCCCCCAGAGGGGTCCAAGCCCTGGCTGGAGGGGGGTGGATCCCCCAGATCCCCCCGGTTACAGGTATGGTTCTAGATCATCTGTTGTAAGTATCGTGAAATTCACTTTATTTCGCATACAGAAACATAAATAAACACATGAATTTCATTCATAGAATGCAACTTGGCGCGAAAAATCTACGCGGGCTGTTTGAATCATGGGAAAAGCTACCACTTATTTTGTAAAATAGTAACACTTTCGTGTTTGGCCTGAGCTTCAGGAACGGTTGAGCAGAGAGGCGTCTGTCCATTAATGATCGCTTCACTTAGGACCTCATCAGCTGAAATTTAATCCATGCAGCTGTTGTAATACCGCCCGCAGGCCAGCAAATGGAATAAAATAATTTTTAGCATTCTATACATGTAGCAGCTGGCTTCCCAGAAAATTGACCGAAGACCACGAATAACAAATTTTGTATCCCCCTAACTTTTGACTCCATTTACACCAATGCAAGCGTTAACACTGATAATTAACAGCACTTACACGATAATTTGCGTTGCCTGGCCTCGGGCCTCTCGTATTTGCAGTTGATAATTTCGCTGCACCATCCAGTGCAGAACGAAAAAAAGCAGCAACATATCAGGATCAGACCGATAAAGCTAAAATTGTAGGTCATATGTCAGCTTGAACTAAGCGTAGACCAATAAGTTTGGCAAGAAAACAAAAAAAATAATTTTAGGCCAGATTTATGTATGGACTTAGCGCCGCCGCATTCATACGCGAAAGGAAATAACTCCCTAGCAACGAGCACCGTTGCTAAGGACTAATTAGCTTGTTTAGCTTCTCCACCCAGGTAACGGCGCGGAGGAGCGCTCGTTGCTATGGCAACGAGTTATTTCCATTCGCGTATGAATGCAGCAGGGCCTACATCCCCAACCTGCGACCCCTGACACTCCTGTGCATACAGTATCACCGATACCGTATTTTAGCTCGCAGTTTAAAAACATTTACCGTACCAAATACTAATGGCGATCGATCTGCGAGTCGCAGTAGTCGCAGTTTCGTCTATGAAACGAACTCGCTGACAACATTCGATGCCGCAACAGTATTCTTCAAGTGAATTACGACACCCCCATACAATCTGTTCCAGTCGACGAAGCCCGTCTTGATTCTTGGTTTGATTGTTTACTTCTTCGCTTGTTGCGACAGGAGGGAAGTCGTCTACGAAGGCCAGTTTGCTGGCGTTCATTGGCATTTCTTCTTGAATATAGGCTTCTTTATCCGCGGCGATATCGTGGAATGGCATTAAGCACTTTTGTCCGTGCTCATTACTTGGCACATAGTAGACCGAATCCCAATAGTACGAACGACCGTTCCATAAAATCGGCAGTGATGAATTGCTGATAAGCGCTTTGCCGTCTTGGTACGTCAAGTAGCCGGCGGCTGCACTGAACATGGTGTCTTTGAAATCATTTCCTCTGACCTTTGAGCCGACTCCCGTGCCGAGTGAAAAGCTACAACAAATTTTGACTTATTTTTGCGGCGAAAAATTGAACTGTTCATCGAATGGTTACAAAAGTAGCCGGAAGACTGTACAGAATAAGTTTATGATGGATTTGTCCGTCTCAATCGGAAAGGATCCTTGTTTCTACTGTATTTCTGTGGCAAATGGCGATTGGCGAATGTTCTGTGACAAGAAATATTATCGATATCCTGCCGCGGCCATTCTTAAACCATTTCAAATGTAGTGAGTAAATGTATAAAACTAAATGATGTGAAATTACAATATACTGTATGACGTTTTTATTTCCCTTGAAACTTTACATCAATCGCATTACATTTGAAATGGTTAAAAGATCAGCCTCCCGATTCCTACAATATATTTAACGAAATGCGTCAAACTTCTCCCACCTTGACATATAATCACTGCTGCCGCTGCCGCCTCCGACATGACCATAACATGACCTTATAACTCCAACTTGAAGGAGCAATTCAGTCACAAGTAGAATTCGCATTGTTGGTATGACTCGCATGTTGCTTTGCTAGACAAAACAATAAGTTATATCAGGGGAATACAATGGGCCGGTAACACAATCGTTACTTAGCACTTACGATATCGTAAGTGTAATATTATTACACTCAGCGCTATCCTTCATCATGGACTTAAGTATTACTTAACTTCCGAACAACTTACGCAACGGTTGTGTTACCGGCCCAATGAGATACAATATCTGACAAAAATTAGAAGAAACCGAAAACCGATACGGAAGTTTAATTGTGCGCAAAAGCGGCTAGGACACCATGGGACCGTTCATAAATTACGTCACGCTGTTTTTGACCTTTTTCCGATACCCCCCCCCCCCCCTGTCCCGTCACGCTTCCGTCACGCTGCAGCCGACTTTGGCGACCCACCCCTTTCCTATGGTTAAGCATAGGAATGACGTCATAGCGTCACGCGTCCGTCACAGGCCTTCTCAGACACCCCCTCCCTCCCAAAGCGTGACGTAATTTATGAATGGTCCCCAGGAAATTTCATTTCACTGCGATGCGCGGCAGCAAAGTACCGATTATCAATATACAGTCTGGGGAGAGGTGGACAGGTCTGTTGCAGGTACGTAGAAACCGAAGTAAAGGGAGAGAAATCCAAAATACGGAGAAAAGTCCATTAATTTTTTACCTTTTTACGGGGAATTCACAATTTAGGACGGAAAAACCAATAAGATGGGGGATTTTCGCCCCCCTCCCCTGCGCCGCACCTGGTCTAGCGGCTGGGGATACAATTTCTTTCCAACCTGGGCTTCTGGGAGTTGCGCTACCGCCACCGCCCAGGTCTGAACTAAGAGCAAAGCGATACGCCAAGATTGTTTAGTTTATCAGGCAGAGGTGTAAATTCCGGAGAGCAGCCGAAAAACCAAAACTTTCGATGGTCCTGAAAACTGAGAAATTCGAAAAATCTCGAGCGAGACATCGAAGCAAATACCTAGACTTTTGAGACTGAGGCTCTTCGAGAGTTGGCACGAGATGAGTAGAGTGCGTTTGAATGTCAGCGCTTTGGTCAGAGCAAAACCGGTCAGAGCTTCCGAAGAGCCCGCGTTGTCAATGTCGAGGCCGACCAGTAACACTAAGTTATAGGGTAACACTTACTGAGGACCGGTTACTCGTCCTTGAGGGTTCGAGTCAAACAGTGGCGAAGATTTGTTGTTGTGTCACAGGTGACATCAAACCTGTTACATGAATCATCTGAGACAGAACTTTTTTGCTTCATGTTTTAGTGCTATTTATTCTCTTAATACTGCGGGACACTTTTATCATATCAAGGCGATCGTAGACAACCCCTGAAAATTTTTACTTGGTACGGTGGGGGTTACGCAATCCTCGAAACAAATTTGGAATCCCCCTAAAGTCTGAACGTGTCCATATCTGGGATCAAGTCTAGGCTGCTGCTCAAGAGAAGAAGCAAACACACTTCAAATCTACAGTCGACAATGTACCCAAGCTGGAGGGTACGCACCCCCGTACTCCCCTCCCACCCCCCAAGTCTGTTATGAGGGGCGCAGATAATGTCGGTAAATCAACTCTAGATATAATGCTCCTTTAATATGGATCCAAGAAGTAGATATCCACCCTCAGTTTCATCATCGTGCCGCACTTTGTGTGAAAAGTACCCCCCTGCATTCAATTCTGACCATACCCTTGCTATCTATACTTTTTTTACTTTACCATTCTTTTGACGACTCAATACTACTTTTAATTAATGAACGCCAGGCACTGTCTCGACACTTTCTGGAGCTTTCTATACTCTTGAAACGAAATTAAATTAACGCGCTTCACTAGGTATTCGAGACGCAAGCATGGTATTTTCAGCTCATTAGTATCTCTGTAAATTGTTCGAGTGTGATTGATGGTGGCTTATATTTGACTTCTTCTCTTGTAAAATCGGCGCTCAGGTGAAAAGGCGATATGGAACCTGGCTCTAAAGCTAGGTTCTAATGACGACCGATTCAGGCTGCGTCGTATGTTCTGTTGTCTTCGCTCTCTTTTTTGTTGTCGAAAGTGGATAGAGAGTGTTTTCTAACGGGCGTCCCGATACAGCCTGGCATCTATCTCGGCCTCAACAGGATTTTATCGTGCTCTATTCAACATGAATCCTCAGATAAAAGGACAAAGAAATGCTCGAAAAATTGCGGAACTTTTCATTTCTTCAGAGAAGAGTGCTCGGACTTCGCAGTGGCGTAGTGTCCCTCGGCCAAATAAAAAGTTGTTTTGGGGGTTCATTTATTTGACTGGAGGCATACTTACTGCTCTGACATGCCTTGATCTTTATTCAACCTATGAACTGTATCCACTTGCTAATAATGTCACCACTATACATAGCACTACGTTTGCGCTACCAAACACGGTGATTTGCTTGCCGTTTTTTCACGCTCAGGAACTGATTGAGTCATATAAAAACCAATCGTTGAAAATTAACAGTCAGACGGAATATGATGAGCAAAAATGGTTCAGTGACAGACTGGCACTATTCTTCGATAGTCACAGTACGTGGGAAACTGAGAAGGAGCCAATCGATTGGCTGACCTATGGTACCGTACTCTATCTAGCGCAGAACTACCTAAGCATAGTGTACGAAATGGAAAGGTATCGTGGTTACGGTCAAAATCCCATGAAACAACTATTGCATCAAACGGATAATATCTCTCAAGCCATTGTGCAAGTTTTAATTCCGAAAATGACTGAATCGAAAATGTCGCTCATGGAATTCAGAAACATTTTTGGACGGCAATTCCGGCAATTGTATCATATATCCGTCTCTATCGCATCGAAGAATTATGAAAATCAAAAAGTATCGTGGAATGACATAACAAACATCACTATCAGCAATGAAGAAATCTTCATTAGTAAGCATCAGGTATGTTACAAACTAATACTAGAACAATACAACTTTAAATTAATCAGCAGAATCTTGTTAGTTACCGATAATGCTGAACTGTGGTATCCCGCAAAATGGATAGATGGCGATTTTGAAACTGTTGACGATTTTCTTCCAATAACAATTGATGTGAGTGGCAAATGGAGGGCTGGTAGCATCCTTAATGAGGTAGATTCGACATATTGGGCTAGTGCGCATGTCCTCCGGAAACAATATACGAGATTTCTAATTAATCCAACGGCTGCGTTTATTGCTAAACCCGTAGTTCGAAACGTACAAAAATGCTTAAACAATGCAACGTTGGACGTTTGCTTGGGTAAATGTCGAAATGAAATTATCGAGAACCTCTGCAATTGTTCAGCAAGTACAGTACCATCACAAAGTCTGTCACAGTCGCGCATGACATCATGTAGATTTGGTTCGTATGAAAAATGCTTGTTGGATTTTAACGGCACAGAAGACTATAAATGCAGCAGTGGGTGTCTCGACACCTGTGTTCACCGACAATATGATGTGCGCAAACAAGTGAATTTTAATTATAACCTTGAAGGTTATGGAAACAGGTCCTGTTCATGCAGAGTGCACAAAAAATCTTGGTTTTGGTCGTTCTCTAGTCAGTTGATTAGCACTGGGCAGAAGCAAATTAGGGTTAGGACAGAGGAGGACAAAGGCACAAACGAATATGGGGTACAAAGGAATTTGATGGGAATTCAAAAATTTGAAACACTTTGCCCGATAGTGGAAATTGTTTCAATTTTCGGCCTATTTCCAGGGTGTTCAGATTATTTCTCGAGATGGATGGTAAACTCACCCAAACTCATACCTGTGTCCAGGATCTGGGGGATCGGACCCCCTGGTCTACCCCCTTCCCCCCCCCCGAGAAGGCTTCCGACACCCGTTACAGGTATGCCCAAACTCCCCCCCCCCACTTACATGCATGCATGGAGGCCCGTGCTATTGCTGAGGCCATGGTCTCAGGCGCCAATATTCCGAATTTTATAGCTAAGGGTCCCCTTACCATGAGCACCAATGGGGCGTCATGTAGTAAAAGTCCCCCTTGGCTTATGGGCGCCGTGAGTGCCCTCTTTTTCTTAGAAAAGGGTCCCTCACCCCAAAATTATTTCTGGCCTCAGGGTGCCGAGCATGGGCCTGCACGGGCGAAGGGTGGCGAATACCAAGCTAAAGATTGGTATTCATTTACTAGTAATTCTTCCCCAAACCATTCACCCGCTTTGGGCGCGTTATTTATACCCATCCGTATTCTGTGAGGTTCGGGTGGGAAGGAGTAATTATCCAAGGTTCTATATTCGGTCCAAGAAAATTATGAATTATTATTTACCGCTGGCGGAAAAAAATATCCACAAGCGCATAATTGAGTTTTCGATCATTTCGATGGGAATTAATTTTTGCCCATGCACTCTACATTAATGTGCCTGTGCCTGGTCAGTGGTGAATCGATGGCATTTGTTGAGATAATATTTACAAAATGCGACTATTTGTTGTACGTAGAAATTGATGACTGGTCAACTGAGAAAATAATTGGCATTATTGGGGGTGCGCTCGGATTTTGGATGAGCATTGACATTATAGTGGTTGTTTACGAAATTTTGACAATGCCAATATTATTTTTACTCAAGAGATACTTTGCAAAAAAGCAAAAAAACAAACAAGTGATCGAAGGAGCGAGTAGTGGATGCACCAGTGAAAAACAAGAAAACAGAACATTAAGAGAAAGCAGAAATTTAACTGCTTCGAATTTCAAACACATAGATTTCAAAAACGAAGACTTCACAATTTGGGCTGTTAAGAAACTGATTTGGGCCATCCTATTTATAATTGGTATTGCACTGACTTTAAAAATGCTTGTGGAGCTTTTTGAGGAATACAATAAAGGAGGTACAAAAGTAAATGTGGTGGTTATGTTCAACAAGACAATGGTGCTTCCCTCTTCAGCGGTTTGCATTCCATACTCTATTGACGGCGGCTATTTTGAGAGCGACGAAATGAAACTGTATGTGAACCGAACAGATCTCAACAGAAATATTTTCCTTGGGGAGGGCCCCAATGAAACATGGCCAAAGATTTTGATTGACATGTCGTACGAATACCTGCATGCAATTTATGAATATACTCAACCTCATAAAGGCGATCCGGAAATATATTATATCCAAATGTTAGATTTCAGTCACAATCTCATGCTGAAATTGTCAGTCACATATGAAGAACTGCTGAAAAAACTTGGTGATGAATTTGTGAAACTGAAAAAAGTTCATGCGTCTTGCCAGCATTCTTCGACCGACACGACATTTCAGTTTGTCCCATTGATTACATTTGAAGCTTCGCCAAAGGGAATGAATACGCCTACATCGATTTGTTTAGATTTTCAAATGGACAAGTTTGAATTTCAAAGTGTTGATGACAGTTGCACGATATCAATATACTCTGAATTAAGTGTCGTCGGTAATCCTTTTTGGGGCATAAGATCTGCAAATTCTTATGAATATCAAGCAGATTTAACTTTCTATAAAGCCCAATTACTCAATGTATCTTTTGGCTATTCGGCAATCGAACGCAGTGCGAACAATTGTTCGACTGAAATTTCTCCTATAGACTGCCTAGCGAGATGTCGTAACAAATGGGTCGACGAATTTTGCATAAATTGTACAATCGAATCCGAAAGAGGACACGGTTTTCTCGAAGATTGCACCTGGCTAGAATATAGAGAAGTCGTCCCCAATAATGACGCACATATGAGGCTAACCACAGTAAAAACCGGATATAAAGGCGTGAATATACTCCGAGGCTTTCCCGACGCCGTTCCGCGGCCGTCCACGTTGTAACATAGGACGGCCCCGGAACGGCATCGGGAAAGCCTCGGAGTATATTCACGCCTTACGAGAATGCAAGGGAAATGGAAAACATTCTCTTTTATCCGGTTCTACCGTAAAGTAAATTCCGTATATCCCTTAACTTTCACCATAACTTTTGATACCCTCGAGAATAGGACCTTTTAGCGAAGATAAACCCTCAATTCCTTAATACAGTGAAACCAAATAAGTGCACATATTTTGCAAGTCCCGTGCGCAACGGAGTAGGAGGAGATGTTTGGTTGGTCGGTTTGGTCGGAAAATTGTCCGATCGGAGATTAAGCCTCATCCCCTTAGGGAAGATTTATCCTCAATCCTCCATTGCCCGCTTTGGATCCAAGCCAGATTTCAAGGTTGAAGGTTACTCTATTTGAATTCCAAACGTAAAGACCGCAGTAATCGATGACGTTTTACGTGTTCTGATAGGCAGCGTCATTGTGAGGAATTTTTTTCATTGCTTGCATTTGGTGAGCAAATCGAATACAACAGAGATATGTCTAGAAGAATGTCAACTGCCGGCGTGCAATCGCGCGAGTTTTATTATTGACACAGCATTTCCTGAAAAAGGTGACAACCTTCCCGACGATTTTCAAGCGATACACATTCGTTTCCAAGAATTTAATTACCCTTTGATGACCGAACAGCCCCAATGGACAGTGCAAGATTTCCTTGCGACCTGTGGAGGGCTGCTCGGGTTCTGGATGGGTTTAGATGTCACTTTTCTTATCAGCTTAGTTTTCACACCACTCATGTTCTTAATCGATACATGCATGAAATTCAAATGGAAAAAAACATCTGAAAATGGTGTTCAAAATGAAGTATCTGACAAGTGTCTAACGCTTCAACATTTGGCAAAAATTTTTCAAGTGGACTTTGCTAAACTTTCTCGTCCATTTCTCTTAAAGGCACTTTCCGAACGTTTCTTTTGGTTAATTGTCTATGCCAGCTTTAGTATTATCACACTAATAATGTGCGTTGCCTATTTTGAAGAGTTCCTTAATTCGACTACTGGTTCCAGTTCAGAAACAATACGAAATCAAACCATTTCATTATCAGAAAGCACAAGTACTATTTGTGTACCATGGGATGGATCACAACTTGGTGGATGGAAAAAGGGCGAGAGAAATGAGACATTATTCGAAATTGACTTTCAAAACATAACCAATCTTGTAGACAAACAAGTGATGATTAATGAGAATTCCAGGTGGACAATTGGCCTCCTAAGAATCATCCACCAATACTTAGTGATTGCCGAAGGATGGAAAACTATGACGCAAATTGATTTAAGTACCTTGTGGAATGAGCATGCGTCTGTCTCAGTCAATATATTGGGTACTGAATTAAGACGGCTGAATATCACCCAATACGAATTGATGCAAAAGTTTGGACAACAACTCCTACAGGTGTACTTTATTGCAGCGACAAAATATGTTCAGATTAGCAATCAAAACGAGGCCATAGTGCCTCAAAATGTTTCAATTAATCAAACAACGTTTGTTTCCGAAACGAAAGTCTGCTTCTCAATTCCATCGAACGCTCTGTCATTTAACTCAACGAACGAATATCTTCACATCAAAATCGATAAATCGTTGCTGCCGCATGTCGGTTTTTGTCCAAAACCGCAGAGTGACTCTTTTTTTCTGTGGAAGGTGGAGAAGTGGAGCAGCTATCGAATTATGGTTGATCATCTCGGAAGAGACACGGGTGCAGGAATGGGTAATTATACGCTACAAGGACACTTTACTGAACTTTCAAAGATCAGTGTAGACGTAGTTGAAGTCATTCACATGTTACCAGTTGTCAATGGTACAACTCGCTGTTCTGAGGAAACAACACCGGCGAGATGTATGGATGAATGTCGTCTCAAGGCTGTCCAACAACAGTGCAAGTGTTCTCCGAACAGCGCCAGTTGGCAAAATGCCAATCAGATCACTTTGAGGTCATTTCATCAATATAGCTTAATGACCAATACCCTGCCCAGGGGCCTATATCACTAAAGGACAGCCACTGAAATCTGTACTCAGCTGGCTGCGTAAATTGCCTCTGATATAAAGCTAGATATGACTCAGATAAGAGATTCAGCCGGCAGAACACAGATTTCAGCGGCTGCTGTTTAGTGAAATAGGCTCCAGCTGCCCCTTAGCGCAGTGGCTGGTATGGGGCGGAGATATGAATGGGCGGGTTATGGTATATATGTACTCCCTTAACGGATCTCACACTCATATCCAAGGTCGGGTTATATAGTGAGGGCAAATGGGGTCATGGCCCAGGTCCTAAGGGGGGCTGGGAGGGGCTACGAAGAGGCATATGGGGTCCCTACTGCGACCTTTTCTAAAAAAGGTCGATAACTGCGTGACAAAAGTAAATAAGGGGACCCTTTGCATCGTTTGGCCCGGGAGACCAAGACCCCCATAATCCGGCCCTGCTCATACCTGTACGAGTACCCGAGGTTAGGGGGGTCTGAACGCCAAAAAAAGTTCGCTATTACGTGACGAATTCTGATCGAAAGGGGATCCAGGACGTCTAAGGGATCTGGCCCTTGCCAGGGCGGGTAGCCCACTAGTTTCCTGGTTACATATCCCTGGTTACTTAAACCTGTCAGCACGAGTTGGAATTATGAGAAAATTTTAACGATAAGGTGAGCACTGTGCTTTTCGGAGGCCGAAAATTGGTGACCTTTTCAAAAGTCACCGGAAACGCAAAAATTTATAAACTTCTGCGACCTAAAAAGGTCACTAACTGGGGTACAATATTTAAATATTCATGATCTGAGCCGGAACCCACTCGATAGAAATGAGAGAAGAGTAAAGATGCTCACAATTTTTTTCGTGCCAGGAGCAGTCGTTTTACTTCCTGGTTATTTTCAGCAACGATTGTTCCTGGACTCATTACAATAGCTGCTTACCACGGTTCTATGCTGAAGAAGCATCCAAGTGCATGGCACGAAACTGTCGCCCGTCATGCAAGCGTGTACAATTCACTTCAACTAGAACAATCAAGGATATTCACGACAACTGTATCGCAGAGTTTATGATTTATACGTCATCTTTCAAATATCCACGTTACTCGGAGAAATTCACGTCGACATTTTCGAATTTTATCGCTTCATTCGGCGGTATTCTTGGCCTATGGCTTGGGCTAGATGTCATATTCTTTATTGATGGTCTACTATTTTTGGCGAATCGATTTGCGGCAGCTTGCGGTTGGTTGAAGCGACATAACAAGAAAACTTTGAAGATGCATAGGAATACCAGTGCCAATGGTAGCAAGTGGAACTCAGTTCAACCAGACAATGTGATAGAGCTACGATCAGCATAATGTACAGTAGTAACTACGGTAAAAATGAAATATTTGACGAACTATTATCATGGCTTATTATCAATGCTCAATACTTTGATTAATGACAAGGAAAGAAAACAACGAACTAATCATTTGAACCAATGACAGAATAGAAGCTTTGTCTTTCATAGAGAATTCTACATCTTGTTAAAATTGTTGAAACGACGGCCAAGAAATAATATGTTTGAATGACTGTGTTGCTATGTTAGGCAGCGCTACGTAGTTATAAAATAATACACTGTTTCAAAAAACGAATTAGTGATTCGAAACAATGACGGTATAGCAGTTTTGACTGTTGGAGAGAAACATATCTCAACATATCGCAACATATCTAGTAGTGGAGGCGCAACCAGTGTGGGTATAAGTCTCCTCCCGATATGAGGTCGAAGAAGTAGACATCCTCCCCTCAGTTTCGTTACTGTATCTCACTTTGGGCCGGTAACTCAATCGTTTCGTAAACTGTTCGTAAGTTGAGTAATACTTATGTTCATTATGAAGCATAGCGCTGAGTATCGCTAAGTATTACTTAACTTCATGACACGATTATGTTACCGGCCCATCGTGTGAAAAAGCTTCCTTGCGTCCACTCCTAGCCACCTCTTGCTATCAACTCTTTACTTAAGCGTGCTAATGATTATTCGGTACTATTTATAATTAATGAACGCCAGGCGCCGTCTCGACATTTTCCGAAACTTTCTATATTTCTGAAACGAAGTTAAATTAACGCGCTTTGCTAAACATATTCAAATAGCGAGTGCGGCAGTTTCAGCTCATTAGTATCTCTGTGAATTGTTCGAGCGTGTTTGATAGTTGCTTATTTTTGTCCCCTTCTCATGTAAAATCAGCGCTCAGGTGAAAAGTCGTAGCATCTGGCTTTAAAATTAGGTATTAATCGAGGCGGTCGACTCAGTATGATCCCGCTGACTCGTACCCTAGAGAGATCAACAATTTAAGTAAAGGTGGAGCGAAAACGTTTGTACCAAGCAGCGAAAAAAAATTTATTAACTGCCAGTAACAGTGGTTTATCAAGTTTTGAAAAATAGTCGACGACCCGATCAGAACTAAGCGTGGGGTTACACCCCAGGGGGTTCATACATCGTGCCATGTATGTAACAGTTGGCGAAAATTCGGGGGCTCAGAGTTTTTCAGGCTTTTGGCTGAAAATGTGAAGGGGGACTCATACCTCAATCAAAAATGAGGAGGGACCCAACCATTATCTCATTTTTAGGTCGGTTCGGATTCGGAGTTAACCTATCACAGACTCCCCGTCCCCGTTGCAGCCCTAGTTTTCCGCTTAGTTAGATTTCAAATCGAAAATTCTTTTCGTTTTAATTTCATTTTAATTTCTGCCTTTTCTGCCTTTTCCGTCCATTGATTTGATTGATTTGCAGGCATTTGCAGAAATTTGATCTATCGCATATATCGTGCTATATTCATCATGATTCCTGAGACAAAGGGACAACGGAACGCGCGAAAAATTGCTGAACTTTTCATTTCTTCCAAGAAAAATGATCGGGCTTGGCGGTGGTGTAGTGTTCCGCCTATTAAAAAGCTGCTCTGGGCGCTCATTTATCTCACTGGTGGCATATTTACTGCTCTGACAAGCGTTGATCTTTATTCTAACTATGATAATTATCCACTCATCAGTAATGTCACCACTATGCATAACAATACGTTTGCGCTGCCAAACACGATGATTTGCTTGCCTTTTTTTCACGGCCAAGAACTGATTGATTCATACCAAAACGATTGGTTGAAACATGGCAATAAAACGGGGTACGAAACAGGAAACTGGTTCATTGACAGACTGACATTATATTTTGACAATCACTTGTTGTGGGAAATTGAAGAGGAACCTATCGATTGGCCGACCTATGGTACCGTACTCTATCTAGCGCAGAACTACCTAAGCATAGTGTACGAAATGGAATCGTATCGTGGATATGGCAAGAATTCCATGGAACAACTATTGAGTCAAACAAGTAATATATCGCAAGCAATTAAGCAAGTTTTGATTCCGAAAGTGAAGGAATCAAAAATGTCACTCATGGAATTCAGAAAAGTTTTTGGACGACAATTCAGACAATTATATCCGATATCCGTCTCGAAGTCAATGAAGAATCATAAAAACAATACAGTATTTTGGAACGATATAACTAACAGCACTGTTAGCGATGAAGAAATCTTCATTAGTAAGCATCAGGTGTGTTACAAGCTGATACTCGAACAATACCAACTTAAAGTCAGCACCAGGATTATATTAGACATCGATAATCTTGCACTGCGGTATCCCGACCTATGGCTAGATGGTCATATTTATCCTAGGGGTACTTCTCTTTCTGAGCCAATAACAATCGATGTTAGTGGAAAATGGAGGGCTGGGAGCACCGAAAATGAGCAGGACTCGACGTATTGGGCTATTGCGAATGTCTGGAGGAGACAGTATACGAAATTAGTAATTAATCCAATGGCTACGTTTATTGAAATGCCCAAAGTTCGAGGCGAAAGCAAATGCTCAAACAATGCAACTTTGGATGTCTGCTTGGGTAAATGTCGAAATGAAATCATTGAGGAGCTCTGCAATTGTTCAGCAAGTACAATGCCTTCACAGAGTCTGTCAGCGTCTCAGCTGACGTCATGTATGTTTGGTCATTATGAAAAGTGCCTGTTGCATTTTAACGGCACTGGAGACTCTAACTGTAGCAGTGACTGTCTCGACTCCTGTATTCACCGACAATATGATGTACGAAAAAGAGTATATTTCCCTGATCAACTTCAAGATTATCCAACCAGGTCCCGTTCGTGTACAGTGCATTAAATAGTTACGAGCTTTTTAGTCGTTTTTCAGTCATTTGTTGAACATTGGGCATAGCTTAATTAGGGTGGCGGTAGACATGGACCGAAGGATATGGAGTACCTTGAACTAGACATGGGCACGGGTTTGGGTCTGGAGGCGTATAGTATAAAAATTCTAGCCCTGTGGGAGGTGTATATCGGCGCTAGCTGGCGAAAAAACCCATTCTATCCAGTGTAAATCTCAAAAAGTTTCAGCCACTACGTGACGAAAGAGCACATCCGCGCCAAAAAAATTTCCGCCGCGGATTAGACCCCATGGAATGTATACACCCCTTACATCTTCATACACCTCCCGGTGCCCATCTCTGCCCTGAACACCTAACCCGAGGATAAAAACTTAAAACTTCGCAGGGAAGCGGCGAAAAAATTTTGAAATTTACATTCAATTTTTTTTAGTTCCGCCGGCATTTTTTGCCTGACTGTGCAGATTTTTCCTGAAATTCGTCCAATTTTTGAACTCTGTTAGACAGAATTGTATCAAGGGGAGTCTGGCACCCCTAGCAAGGGGCCAAACCCCCGTCGAAATTTGGCATTCTTTTGAATTCGCGCTTAAATAGCAATACAAAGGGATCTACCGGTGTCCCCCTTTTGGAGAGGCTCATAATTTATGATTCCAGTGCTTCTTCTACTATAATCTTTTAAGCGAATAAAACATCGCAAACGGATTCTTTTTTGCAACATTTAGATGCATACAGATGCATTTGCGTCTATTAATGATAATTCTAGTCAGAAAGAATGAATATGGAAATGAAAAAAATCATCACTCATATGTGGTCCGAAACTGAAACCCTTTGAAGTGGCAAATCGTCCTTTTGTCTAATTGACTATGTAGTGAGGTACTTTAGGTCAGATTTGAGTAGTTTACGCCAAAAAATCACAGAATACCTGTGGCTTATGACAATATCTGCAGCTAAGAACTTTGCTCTCGTTACTTCTTATAACGGCATTTGTGCCAATAATTACCGTAGCTTTAGTGTCCCAGTCCGTGAGCACAAGCGCTCCGTTTAATTTCTTCTGACTTTGCTGAGCAAGCCCAGTGTCTGAGAGTGCTTGCCGACGCGAAATTAGTTGCACAACACAATGTGCACGCTGCATGCCAAAACCAGCGAGCATGGGGTTTTGCCTTACAATATTTTGCTTAATATTTCGCTTACTACATTTTTACCTCCAAAGCTTTCAAGCTGATCTGTATACCACCCGATAGCCCACACAAGCACTAAATAATTGCTAAGTTAGGGCTTATACGGAGCTTCGGCTTATAAGCGAGAAATCGATTTTTTGCCCATAATTTTCTTTCTTATACAACTTTCAAGACAAATACTATACCATTTGATAGAGTACTTAGAGTACTATATTTTGCCAAGTTTCATTTAAAACCGAGCTTCGGAAACTCAGCGCTAAAAGATAAAAAAATCTTTTAGGGCCATTTTCGAAAAGCTGTGTAAAGACAAAGAAGATAGCTGGAGCTTTGATTTTCGGTGCAAAACATGATAAACATACGTTGTTTATCACACAAAAATTTCAGCGCTGTAGCTGCTTTTGTTCATGCAGTTTCTTGCTCTAGTACCCCAAGTTCAGATTCATAGTACGAAATTCGAAAAAGTACCCATTTTTCAAACGATCATAACTCAGCAACCAAATATCCAGTCACGACGCGCCTGCCCGCTACTGAAATCGCAACTCAGCCTCTACATCAGACAATGCCATGAGGGGGGTATGGGGGGTGATATCGCCCCCCAGGTGCCCGAATCACCCTAGCAAAAAAGTCTGGGGGTGATTTGAAAATAAAAAAAGGTCGCCAACCGACGGCGAAAAAAATTTTTAGCGGTAAAAAATAGGCGCTGGGTGTAAAATCACCCCCGCAGCACCTGATCAGAAAGTTATTGGGGGGTGATATCACCCCCCCCCCCAGCCGCCAACCCGTGGCTATCTCTGCTCTACATACTCCTATAGTTTCATAAAGATCTGTGATTTACCCCCAAAACAGTTTGGTCGATCCTATCGTGGTTGCTCGCACATACCCAAAAAAGCGAAATTATTGAAAATGTGTCCGCCAAGTAGTGGCGAAAGGCTCGGGGTTGGTAAGCAGAATGAGCTTTTTGCGCCTCAGATGCCTTCATACTTCGGGGTTCGGATGGGTTGCAACTTTCCCTCGGATCTAAGTTCGGTCCCAGCAAAATATGAAATAGGGTTTAGTGCCATAGGTATAACCGGCGGAGGTCAAGGGTCTACCCCTGGTCTACCCAAGACATGGACAAGCTTCGACGGCTGGGGGATTTGGAGGAATTTTTGCCGTCTGGGGGAATATCTCCATCTCTTCCGTGTCCATGTCTGGTCTACCCTCTCCCCCTGAGAAGGTCCAGACCCCCCTGGCCTCGAACCAGACCTGGGCACCGGTTTGCGGCTGGGGGGGTACAAGTCGGGAATCTGGGGGGGTACGTACCCCCCCAGATCCGAGGTCCATTTTATCTAGTGTAAATTTTTTTTTTTCAGCACCCAATAATATCTAGTGTATGTTTTTTTGGCGACCCTTTTTTTTTTTGGTCGCCAAATACTAAAATAGTGCAAATCGGAGGTCTAGTGACCCTATAAACCCTGCGCCTATGATCAGGATAGCGCCGCAGGCAAAAATTTAGCCTTTGTTTAGCGCCGCAGGCGAAAAATTTTGTGACTTTTAGTGCCGCAGGCAAATTTTACCGTCATTTTTAGCGCCGCAGGCAAAAAATTGGCATATTTTCTTCGATG
>JAQGAX010000354.1:0-17873 GCA_034698105.1 Plectus exinocaudatus | reverse complement strand
AAGAACACGATGATCAGTGTTTGCTAAACATCATTGCGTATGTCAATCATGACATTGCTTCTTCTTCACCAAATATGCGGCATTATCTTATTGTAACTATGCGTTGCAATCACATATTTCTAACCGAATTATTGGTAGAATAAGTAAAGAATTATTTGCATCAGCATTGAAATTTCAACAATATAGAGCATTGCAGGTAAACCACTTCTTTTCTGTAGTCCAGAGGGTAAGAGCAAATTGGCCGCACGCATTTCGCGCGCTGTCAGCGACAGGTCACCGTGGCTGGTCACCGATCCTATCATGCAGCTGCGGCTAACAGTGGGTAGATTAATCAATCAACAATCAAAACCTTTAAAAAATCCACGGAGCCACCACTGATACTTACACATCATACATTGTCCTTGAATCATGCGTGATTTGATTTGTCCTCTTAAAATTCGACTTTGCCTTTCGAAGTAGCACTAAGAATCGCTTTCGAAACGGTCTCAGGCAAAAAATAGTCAACCAAGGTGTCGCCACGTTTGAAACAAAGTACAGCATTGTAACCACTCTCCCTAAAGTCACGCTAATTGGTGGCAACAACATTTGACCACCACTCAGCAACATAACAGGGCTTGCGGTAACCATTGGCAGCACAGTTACGATTTTCACAAACCGCATAAGCGAGCGGGTGTATTTACAGACGTCTGTGCTCGAATTCGCACGATTGTCTTGCAGCCATTTTCCCAGTCGGTAATAGCAGACCACCGTAATAAGAATACCGCAGAAGAAAGGACCCATCACGGACATTACATAGTAAATGAGCAACCAGACAGACTCGTACTTTTTTGTGGCGCAAAAGCCTAAGGGATCTTCTCCGAAGGCGTCGAAAACTACCAGTGGAATGTTAATGATAATGACAAAGAGAGACCAACCAATCATTAACAGGATAACCGCTTTCCCAGTGAACAGCTTTCGTGCAATCGCAAAAGATAGTCTTCGCTCAATTTGTTGCGGTCCAGTGATATTATTAAAATATCGGTCGGCTGCGATCATGGGGGCGTAGCCGACGCTGAGTGTCACTGAGATGACAACGAAATATCCAATAATGGCACACGGTGTTCTATTTGCTGCATCAATCATCAGCGCTTGCATCTCTCTCATACCCTGCATATCATGCAATCCTAGCTTACTGTATGACGAATCCGCCAATTCAGGCGTCGTCAATAGATCGCAGATTTTAACTCTCTCTGTTACCCGACACATTAAAAGTAAATAATTAATAAATGTTTTCTCGGAAACTTAAAACTTCTTGTACCCTGAAAATTTATGCCGCGCATTTACCTGCGGAACTGTTATGTTAATTATGACTCGATTTTTATATCTGAAACTAACACAGGGATGGACGCAGAAATTTTTTCGCCACATAGTTGGTGACGTCTTTGTAGTCGATCGTCAAAATTCAAACATCCCGACAGACTCTGTGGTCCATGTCATGCATTGAAAAAATTCCTGCCCCCAACAGTTGACCCTCGGGATGGAATCTCTGTGAGAGACATCCCCTACCCCAGTGCCCACCTCTGGCAGTTAGATTGTCGAAATATACTTTGCCACGGGCCTATTTCACAAAAGGACAGTCGCTGAAATCAGTTTTACGCTTGCTGAGTCTCATACCGCAGCAATATCTGACCTCATATCTGACGCATTATTCGCAGCCAATTGGGCATAGATCTCAGCGGAAGCCCTTTAGTGAAATGGGTCTTTAGTGAAATGGTTAAGTCTTTAAGGAAAATATAACTTCAAATTGGGTTTTAATCTGTTCTTATTACTAGCTGAATGAAAGTGAATGCAAACGCCGAGGAATTCATTCTTATCTTGTATTGTAGCGTGCAACAAAAATGCGCCTTCCACAAAGTTCACAAAGCCGTGGAACATGTCGGAAATAGCCAAACCGACAAGGAAATAATTGTCTTCTATCGATCGCAGAGATTTTGACGACAGCGTTATTAACAAGAAGAACGAATCACTCAAGATGACCAATGTAGCTACCACAATTATGAAAATGGCATACCACTGAGCAGACGGTCCGTAAAATTCAGGAAGATAATCAAATGTAGCGTCGTTCATTGCAATAGTTTAAAAGAGAAATGATGATTCGACAAAGGCTTAGCTACGCGATTAAGACTTGATAAATGGTCAAGTGTGAGGACTTGCGCAAACGCTCACGTTCCCCGCTGAAGGCACTGAAATAATGAATGGCATGCCACTCGAATGGTCAAATAATGCCACTTGAACGGTCGAATACAATCAGATTTGAGTGGCTTGCGCAACGATGATATTCGCAACGAAAGGCGTGTGCAAGGTGGGCCACTGAGGACTTCCGGTGTTTGAATCGCTCTAGGTTTGCGAAAGCCCATCTGATTGAGCGCAAATTTGGTAAACATATGTCTCAGACTATAATTTAAAAGCTATTCAAATCTCATGCTGATCGATTTCGAATTAATGGTAATTCTTATGTGAGCAATCTTGCATAAGAGAATGCGGGGCGCGCAAACGAGTGAATGTTAGTTCGCATTAATTGATGACGCACGAAGTATTCACGCCACCGTCAGCAACTTTAATTAGCTAATTACGAGGATTAAAATGGTGCGACTTTTTCTAATGTTTTCGCAATTTAAACTTCGAAAACACAAATAGATGTTGTTTGTTTGTTTGTTTGACTTTATTCGCAGGGAACAAAGAGAAGAAGCATACTATACACCAATTAAGCAAACGTCACTTGGAACTAGGACAGATTCAGGAACGCTATCTAGAAACGATTTCATCTGACGCACAGAAAAATATTTGGAGTAGGTACATGGTAGACGGCGCATTTCACGGGATACACGATAGGCGAAGGCACTATTTACAGCAACTGTACGGGCAACAGCAATTGTTTCAACATTTCTATCAGTAGTACGGTTATACGGTTATTACAAGTTATACGAATACGGTTATTACAAGTGAGTGATTTGAAAAACAAGTTCCAGTCCAAGTCAACTATCTGTAAGGATATTTTATGCGCCATAATTAGATCAGCTTTCACCCTTCGACATTCAAGAGATTCGCGTAGGCCCAATTTCAGACGATCACGATATGATCGTGGAGCAAGGCTACATTTTTTGAGAATTTTGCGATTCTAGCCGAGCTAAGTGAGGCGCATTTTGGAAAACGGTATATGGGACCTCTGCCATGGCGCCATGAATCCTTCAGCAGTGCACCTGGTCTTAGTTCCAAGGGCGCAGCTTGGGCGGTATGTCGTGTGCCTCCTTCAAGAAAATGTACCCCTAACATAGATCCTCTGACTGGTTTTTAAATCAAGAAGGAGTTGTAAGAACGGCCGAACAGTCAACTGAAAAAACGGCCGCTCAGTTAATTTTTGCCCACGATCGCCCTCTTGATTCATCGAGTCTCAAAATGAAGCATTTTGTTTTTTGCAAATTGCATAACTGGTCGACCCGTTCTTGCCAAACAAATTTGGTATCATTCTCTAAGTTAGATCATAGGCATTCTCGTAAAAGTTCCCTATTGCACAGTTATGCTTGAATGCCGAGCTGGAGCCTATCAAAGTCGTTCAGTTAATTTTTGCCCACCCTGTATATCTGTACCTGTAGAAACCCGAAGCAGAGTGAACTCATTAGATCCAGGGCGTAGATACGGGGTTTTCCCGTGTAGTCGTCCACCCCTAATGACTTCTTCCTTTTGTACAACAGTTTCATTTTCAGAGACAGTTAGGGAACAGGTAGCGACGAAAACAGTCTCCGCGTGACCTCAGTTCCACCAGTATTCATAGTCTGCCACTGGAGAGGGAACTGTTGTACGAAAGGAAAAAGAAGCCATTAGAGTTGGGGCCTACTCCGAAAATCTCGATAAAATCCGGTGACTGGGGTAAGCAAGCATGAATACTGGGGGCAGCCTTGGAAACCGGGAAGCAGCTGGAAGTGACTGGGGCAAACATTGAAAACTTAAAAAAAAACGGTGGAAATGCCCCGCGTTCCTTCCCCTTAGCTAAGCGCCCGATCAAATCCCAACGACGAAAATCCGATGAGGAGCAACTATTGTAAAGCAACTATGCGGCTGCCGACAGTTCTTGGGGGAGAGGGGAGAGCGAAATTGCACCTTCAACATTTGTACGGAAAAACCAAACGGAACTGAATTAAGAATGGAGATAAAGGAACGTGAAAGCCGGACAGTGGGAGTACGCCAGGAAGCGCGCACGTCCTCCCTCACGGTCCCACAATACAGGATCCTTGTCCTGCTCTGGCTAAGGATGTGCAAGGACCCTGGTCTCGTAGGAGCCTTGAAGAAAACGCGAGCCACAGAGCTCATGGCCAGATGACAAAGGAATGCGCTGGGGACACGGGGGCGCACATCCTGGTCTTTGGTCGATCCCTCCCATTAATTTCTTACAAAAACTTATTATTTGCTTTCTCGAAAAATCTCAGAGACTCGAATCTCAGAATCTCAGAGAAATTGAGTTTGGAATACTCCGTCGCTTTCTGCTTCGGGACTCGTTAATAGGGGTGGATAAGAGACCAATGAAGCCATAGCCTCAGGCGCCCGTCCAGTGCAGCAGTTGGTGAACCCTTGAAGCCTCTCGAGCCCTTGAAACAGGCTCAGGGGCAGTGGCGGCTTAAATGAGATGCAAACTATCTTTTGCATACGAGCAACAGGCCTTAAGGAGCCCCCTCAATGTCTATGACTTCCTAAAGAAATAAATGCCCAGGACTTATGTCTCTGAATACCTAGGACCAGGAGGACCCACCAACCACGACAGGGGCATTGGTGTCGCCCACCTCTCTGGATTTTCGACAGGCTAGTAAGCATCCCACTTGGCTGCTAGTCCTCTTCCCCTCAGCTATAAGACTGTCAGACTTGCACTGGAGACAACTGCGTCTCTCGTTCACGTAACAAAAACAATAAATCTCGTTCAAAATCAATGGGTTTATTATTTTTATCCCGTGCAAATTTTCAAACATGGTTCGTAAAGTATTCAATCTTGGGAGGTTTTTGGCGCTCACAGAGTCTTGGGTCCAGGATGGGCATGCTTCCCCAAGGTCTGATGGATGTGCAATGATCATCATTCAATCAATGGATTTTCACTAATGATTTTAAATTGCATCGTTCAGTTGCAGTTCATTGCCGCAATTAAGCATAATTTTTCTGCATTATGGTGCAACTTCATGTGGTAAATATTTCTCCAAGTTTAACCATGGAACAGCGCAAAAGTTACTCATTTTTTACGAAATAAATGAATCACTCTTTAGTATAAAACAAATCGAACTCCTCGAACTTGACCCTTCAGCAGTACTATCTGCGGTTTCCTGGTGGCCTGAGCCAGACATGGGCACGGGTTTGGCTCTGGGGGAGTATAGTCGACTGTCTGGGGCAGACATGGACACGGTTCGACGGCTGGGGGGGATATGGAGGAAATTTTTGCCATCCCCCCCAGATACCACTCAGATACCAAAAATTTTCGCCGTCGCCGCGAAGCGGCGAAATTTTTTTTACTACGTCAGGAACACGTTTTCACTTTTTTCATCCCCCCCCAACCACTTTTTCATTTTGGGACTCGGACCCCTTGGCGGGGGATATCCCCCCATCCCCCCGTGTCCATGTCTGGTCTGGGGGGATATATACGCGCACCATCCGCATCTGTTGACAGAAGAACATCTGTGAAATCGGCTGGGGTCCAGGGGCGCGCTAAAGCGCGTTTGGAACCGCCGGAGGCAAATTTTTAAGCTATAATAACGCTTTAAAAACATTACCCCTTTCCGGGAAAGCCGGGAAAAATTTTTTTCGCCGCGTGGCGAAAATTTTTTTTAACGTTTTCTTGAATTCGCGCCGTAATCCCGACACGAAGTACCGTAGCGCCTACCACCCCCCGTCCCCGTCCCGGACCGGTCAGACCCCCACCCCCCCCGGACCTCGGACCTCGGTTACAGGTATGAACACATCGAGTGTTAATAAGCATACAATTCGTCGCATTTTCGCGATTTCTGAGATTTCACAAGTCAATAGTTAAAAAATAAGTTTTAAAAGTGTTTAAAAAAATAAAAAAACACATTTGTAGTATTTGGAATTATCTAAATGTTCTTTGTCGCGAACTCCGCGAATAAGACGAGAAAAATTGATGTTCGGGTAGAGGCTAATTAGATTAGCCGACCAGGTAACGGCGGCGCACGCGTTCGAGAAAATGTTATTTTGCGCAGGCATTTGTGTGCGATAAGGGCAGCCAATTTGGCGCTGACATTGCGCCCGATAAAAACGGCTGTAGGGCCTTTACTGGTCACTTGCTTGATGTGAACGTATCGAGAGAAGGTTTATCGCTCTAAACGTGTTGTACTCGCTCTATCTTACTGTAACCCCGTATTATAACCACCGATAAAGGCATATTACTGTGTGAACGATCTGTGGCAGAGAGAATTCACAACATTCTTTAGGCCATACGATGCAACGAAAACGCAACAGCGCTACATTAGAAAAGTTTCAAACAACTATAGCAATCTCAGAACAGTAACTTTATTTGTCATTATCACTTTGCGCTCGCGACCCGCGCCGACCTGCATGCGTAACGACGGCTGCAATGCAGCGTTCGAAGCCATGATAAAGTAGAAAGGGCGTTTTAGGGTCAGACGGGAGAGCCAGCGAAAATACCGTATACTGTGCAGAGACGGGCGTATCAAAGCCAACGGCTACGGTCCGTCTGGGAAAGAACGCGCGGGCGCCGGCGACCAAATTTTCGAATGCAAAGCAAAAAGTCGACAAAACGCGAGTAGCCGGCCAATGCGAAGGAAGGCGATAACTACCTTAATTATTGACTCTCCCAGGCTGGTTAGTTCCCATCCAAAGGCCCGCCCGACTGGCGTAGCGAACATTACGAAGCGCACACCGATCCGTCCGAGATAACAAACGCGCAAGCAAAATCAAAGTTAGTATGAGCATAAACACGAACACAAACACTACGGGTTCAGCATCGGTGCGACTACAAAGAGGACCCGGACGTTTCGTACGAAACCAACGAGCGGCCGACTTCCAACGAGCAACTGCGCGGACGACCTCCATAGATATGCCGGCCTCTGCTGCTGAAGGCGCCCAATCGTACGCTACTTTTTTATGAAAATGGAATTATAACCGCTTGAAATTGCACGATGGTAATGGCTCTGCTGCTGAGTATGCTACATGTGATGCGATGTTCTGCGGTACCCATAATCCCACACCACGCCGAATGCGCTGCACGCTATTACGGCGCGATTATAAGTGCACATTTCGATATTTTTCGAAAAATTGCGAACAGGGCAATTCTATTAGTTGAAAACAACAATATAAAGTAAGTAATGTTGCAAAAGCAACAGTTCTGGTTCAACAGCACCGCAGCAACCGCGCAAGGACGGACAAATAACCCAGCAGTTTAATATGCACAGCAATAGAGATTCGAGCAATTTTTCAGGGTTTCGGATTGTTGTCAAGTTAAAAATTATAGAGCGATCCCAAATTGCAATTAGAATGTGAAAGTAAGATGTCTGCGAGATTTTTGGACAGCTCTCGGCATCCATAATTCTTTCAATCCGATGAACGAGACGAGATTAACTGTGGTGCAAATGTACTTGCAGTCGGCGTGGTGTGAGATTATGGGTACCGCACAACATCGTATCACATATAGCATACTCTGATCCGACCTCATCTCAGTATTTCGATGGACCATACAGCGTTCGTGCAGAAATCGCTTCTGTTTTCGATAAAAATGAAAAATGAAAAATTAGGCGGGTATGCTTAAACTTTTGCTCGCCACTGTAATGAGGTTCTATGTTCGTTACGTGAGTTTAGATTAACGAGCTGCGTTCAAATCTGAGGATTTGACGTCACAGTAATCGCTTCTGAATACCTAATTTGTCGTCCGGACATGAATCGTCAGCTAAGCTCCATGCAGAGCTTATGGTGATGTTCTCTATTGTCATATTTGTTCTGTGCCGTCAGTGTGTCCGGCGAATCATTTAAAATTGTTTCGCATTGAACATAAGAAACGCGGTGGGATATTTTAGTATCAGCGTGTCTCCTGTTGAAAATTTCGGGCTTAAAGTCCCAAACTTGTAGAAGGGCAATTGACCGAATCTGTGATTTCGGAAGTGCGCGTGTCGACATCTCACTCGGATGGCGCGGCAAAATCCCTTTATTCAGTTAACATCATTTTGAGAGAAAACCAACAGAATCGGTTTACTCTGCCTCATTTTTTGTTGGAATCTGATCTTAACGTGGTTAAAGCGGGCGTTACATAACTAAGGGCCAAGACCAGTGTTTGCGTGGTAAAGGCGAAGAAACTCGGTAACTGAGGTTTTTTTGGAAAACTCGGTAAAGTAATCGATAACTGAGTTTCTAATTTGAAACTCGATAACTCGATAAAATTAAACATTTTTAAAAAGTAAGTATCAATTCCATTTAAACTAATGAAAACTCCGGTTTTGAGGCATAAGTCATACCTAAACATACTCTGTTCGTGCGTGTGATTTCACTCAAAACCATTTTACTCATTAGTTTTTAAACACTGCATAGAACAAATTGAAAATTTTGGGTTTATTCTTCAAGTTTTGATATTTTGTTCAAGAAAACATATGTCTCATTTGGTTAAGTGATTGAAGTGATTGCTGAGAGAGATACGACCGAGCAAACACAGCAAATGGTTTTCAGGTTAGTTCATCAAGGACTCAAATGTTTAAATCGATCAAATGAATCGGTAGATATATGTCTCATATATATAAAACGAGATAATACATCTTATTTTTGTATTTTGCTTGACTGTCAATCGTTGCCATGGCAAATGGCAACGGCTAAGGACTAAGGCAATAAATTCAGTGTGAACCGAACTTAAGTATTATTGACCTTAACCCTTGCCGTAAGTTTTTGACTTTCCTGTGTCACATGGCAGTAAGTCCTTCTAGGACAACAGTTGGAGGGTGTCTGTTCGAGGAAAACCACCTGTTCGAGGTACCACATGGTGATAGTATAACATAGTATTTCTCTAAATCGCGAAAAATATTTTCTTTCAGCTTTCATCTCAAGCAGTATCTATCTGCAAAAAGACAGAAAATGTTGCGTGCTTTGAAGATTGTACTGCTCATTCCAATAATTAGTTTTCATAGTTCACACTCTGATGTGGTTGATCTATGCGAGACAAAGAACATGAGCGCTATTTTGGGCACCAACAAATATTTGTTGTACGGGCTAGACGGCGATTGCGCGCTCTTCTTTACCGCAAATATTCCTGATGGTGTCGATTTGGGGAACTATTTGGGACCAGAGGTGTCGATAAAACTTTACAACAAAACCTACAACTGCACACAAGCCTCCATTCATCCAATCAAAAATAATAAAGGCAAACTGAAGCTTCTACTTACATATAAAGCTGGAAATAGTGTGTTTGCGAGAGTATTTGAATTTAAAAAGCCTGTAGGTTTTTGGTACACGCAAACAACGGAACCGTTGTGGATCGGAACTGGTTACACTGGTGGTGCTCTTGTATTTTGCGACAACGAGCAAATGACTTGCAGTTTGGATAGTCGTACAATGGGAAACGTGGAAGAAGAAATCCAATTTTTGTCTGATGTAAGCAACTTTGACGTCACTAACGAAAGGCAATCCGTTCTCAGTTTTATTAACAAAGATGCGACAGTATTCTACCTTCTCGATCAGTGGGTTCGATGGTACAACAATTCCGCATTAGTCGACAGTTATACGGTGGCTCTCATTGGCTATACTCTTCAGGAAAATAACCTCTTGGTGAGAGTAGATCAGCCAATACTAAAATGGCATCGAAAGTTTCAAATTCCGAAACATTTGAAATATGTACCCTTTATCCGATCAATTGCAGCTGATCCTTACGCGGATTTCCTTTACTATTCAGGCAAGCTAAAACTGACCTTTTTATTGTTGCCTTTGATCGAAGATTTCTTTTTAATGTTAGATTACTTAATGTTTCTTAATTTCTGATTAATTCACATTATCATTGTTCTGCACCTATCGGCTGTTGTTCATTACCGATTTGCTATTATCGTTGTCCTGCGATCCTACTTTTAAAAGAATTAGTTCCGATTTTGCAATCAACGAATCGGGAGGGGAAATTAAGAAAATTGAATCGAATCAATATCTTCATTTTTTCAGCGCGCACCAGCGCCTTTGAAAGATTGATAAGGAAGTTTTTGTTTGTTGAGAAGCTTAGTACTTTTGTACTTAATACCACCGACCATAACTCCCTACTCAAATCAAAAACCCCTGTTCATTTCTGGCTTGTGCACATTCGTGATTTCATTTGGGCGAACCTAAACATGAACCACGCGTCCGAATACAGTACTAGGATTATGGATAACGTAGAATCCGGATGCAAGAACAGGCGATTTGCATTAATTTACATGTTTTATTACTGCTGTACTATTAGACTCCGAATGTAAGAGCAACCCGGATGAAAGAAACATTTTTTCGATTTCCCATGATTCCGTTTTTGTAGACAACCGCAACCTTTGGCGTCAGCCGCTGAGCACGGCACTGGAGACGAACATTTTAAATGTTGAACTAATGAACCAAAAGAATAATTGGCATTATCAAAGCATGAATTGCTCAAATACAGACAATTGTCCGTCTTTTGCGAATGCGAAGGAATTGGATAAGTACTATGTTGTAAACAACTACCTTCTACGCGCACAAACTGGAAGCGATGGAGAACAAAGTGGCGATATCTTGGTACAATCACTGCAAACTGATAGCAGCAAAAACGTGGGTTCGTTCTCTGCCAGCAAGTGCATCGGAAAGCTCGTTCAGTCAAGCAATGAATATAACAGCATTAAAAACTTTCAAATAGCTGCATTGCTTGACAATTTCTATGATCTTGTTTAGAATGAAGCCTGATTTTCAACAGTATCGAAGGTTTTGGGCAACGTAGATTTAGGAATCTCTCTGTATTAAAATTTTCGGCCAATTTGCAGGCGTTGAAGTTTTTTTTGGGATTGGGAGACCTATGGTACCCCCACATACAAAGTACCTTCATTTACACGTATACCCTGAATGTCCAAAACGTAATTAGGCTAAGTGTTCCTTATATCCATGTTCGATTGTAGTAGGCAAATACAGTGGAATCCGGATGTAAGAACCGGCACGGGAAATCGAAAAATGGCTCTTATATCGGGGGTGCTCTTACATCCGGGTCTCTTACAGCCGGGTTCTACTGTAATGACAAGCAAAGAGAGAGTAAATTTAGTAGATGGATTGATGTCGAAAACAGTGAGACAGTAACAGCGATGCTCGTTGAATCAGTAAGAACAGAAGTCATTGGATTTTCCAGAAGTGCCAGCTTCTCTCTGGTCATATCGTTGCACAGTGAATGAGAAGCGCAACAGCAAATTTGCGAATTTTTGTCGCGAACCAACGACCGATTGTTTACCTTTCCCCTTTGTAATAGTTCCAACCAAAATGACTCTTGCACAGTCGCAGGCAATCGACCCAGTTTCAAACATTTATTGTGCAGCCCTCTATAGCGGCACTGGAGGCTGTAGGTGCAGAATCGGTTCCATTCTTCCTTCACTGCTTGGTCTTCGCCCACCAGCGAAATATATTCCACGAAGCAGGCATCGTGCGAGTCTTGGCAGGTAATGTAATGGCTGGGCACAGAACTGCTATCGTCGTAACAGTTGATGCCCTGAGTAACGACAGCAACCGCTGCAGAGATCAGAAATTGGAGTGGCATCATTCTTGTTGTAGAGGAGCGGATTCAAAAGCTTAGTCGCACTGACTGTCTCATTCTTTCCCAACCTCCTTAAAGCGAGGGTCGCATGACGAGATCAGACTGCTGTCGACTCTGAGAACAATTCATAAATTCGAAGTGAATTGTCACATGAAGCAGTTTTGCTGTACAGTAATGAAAATTTGCATATTAGGCACGTCAACAACCGTGGCATGTGAATCCATTCCAAATATTTCGCATCACGCATATATATAGCGTACACATTAAATACAGTATCAAATACAGAGTATCAAATACAGTTGCATGCAAATATGGGTGCAGTCTACTGTACGTTGATTGCGTTATATTCGGAAATGGATTCAACTGCTACGGTTGCTTACGCCCCTAACACAGTAGTAGAAGTTTCGCCATTCATACAATGTACAGTAAGGTGAACAGCCAAAACTGTTATTCCTACGTTTTCCTTTCGCAGAGGCCAAGCAATTCAAACAGGCGCTGCGCCGATGTATGGGGGGAAATCCATTTCATTTCGTACCTATGTAAGTGGAATTCGCAATATATGGGGTAAAACCCAAAAGACGGAGAAAATACGCGCCTGGCGAACTCAAATACACCCACATGCTCGCTTTCTCGACACTAGTTACGAGGAGACAAAGTCGCTTGCTCTAGGACAAAACTGTTTCTGCGTAGAGTGTCACTGGTTTCTCCGTGTGAGAGGAAGCCGTTCCTCTTTTGTTTTTGCTCTCGGAAGGCCAACGCAGTCTTCCACTTCCGGGCAATTAGGAACGTGCATCGCTGGGAACAAAGCGCCCGCTAATGAGGGACCGGACCGCTTCTGTTAATGCCAGCAAACGCTGATACGTTTGCCTAGAGATCGATGCAGAGAAGGCAAACTGCTTAGTGCTTTGCTTTCAATCGCTACCAGTGTAGCTTCCGGGCTAGATCATGGGGCTAGGGGCCGCCAGACAAAGGCGGCCTAAGTTTGGTCATGGGGTCCTTCAGGGCATCCTCCATTAACACTTGTAGCTCGGGGTCTCAAGGCCATGGCCTAGTTCGCCTCCATAATAATTCGGCCATGGGTAACTTTGACATTAGTAAGTTTCCTGGCGTTAGTCCCGCTGTCGCAGGGCCCGCTTTTTCCAAGCCTTCCTAGGAAGGCCCTTATCGATACGACACGTGCCCTTCCGGTTGGCCGTCGCATGTCTGACACCGGAAGCCCAATCAGAGATTGTGACTTTTGCCAACCGCGGCGGGGGGACGAACCAGCATCCGTCGGTCCCTAGACGCGTTAACATGCTAACGCGTTAACCACTGGGACATCCTGGCGGCTCAACTTTGACATTAAATTTGTGAAAATTTTTCGAGAGGCAGACCTTGGTGGGGGGATTGAAAGAGGACCGGATCAATTTTTTTGTGTAGGGACCGAAGTACTCAAAAATAATGACTTCCGTTTTGAATGGCTGACGGCACGAAGGAAAGGCTTAAGCCGCCCAGCCTCCTCCCTGCCTCGCCTCCGCTCTTCTGGTAATTACCAGTCTCTGTGGCTGTCACTTCTTCGGCAAATCTCCCCCCCCCGCGCAATGCCTCTTAATTGGATCAATCTTTATTGCTTTTCAACATACACAGATAGATTCTCACTAGCGAAAATTGATTGAACAGCGCTTGTCTTGGTGAGACATATTTGTTCCTGAGCGACATCTTCATGTATCTTCTGTTTCTGCATTGAATATATCATCTTTGAGTTCATTTCCACCTTAGATTCTTGTGAGCGGTAAGGTGAAATGGAAGTAAATCCGGCGTGCTTGGATGATTTAGTCTTGCAATGCTGCGCATCTCACATGGATATAATTAGTCGCATTACAAATGAGACAGTCAATCGACGGTTTGCAAATGCTCTACGATCAGCTAACATCATCAGCGAAGTATCCTTGACTTTAAAAGACATGATAATCGAAGCAAGAGAGGCTTCATCTGTGGTCAGTCAAAGGTTTCATATTGTCATTTTCGGTGGATCAAGAGTTGCTGATTGGAATGTAATGATTCCTCAGAAACAGAAGGTATTTTCTTTCTTTGTTAGTTACTTCGTTTTCATCTTCGCAATACAATAGTCCTGGGTGCACTTTTTTTATTTAGTTTAATCAGAGGTGGGCACGGTCTGGAGGCTGGGGGGTTGCGCAACCCCCTCCTCCACCGTACAAAATGAAAATTTTCTGGGGGTTGCGCCAAAGTACGGGTGTTGCAGAGACCTCTGGGGGGGGGGGTTGCGCAACCCCCCACCGCCCAGGTCTGAGTATAATCCTCCGAAAATTTCAAATCTTCTTTTCGTGAGTAATTATATTGCATACAAAAGTTGAATGAAATGAAAATGAAAATATTGCGTATTGTTTGAGAATTGTACTTTACAAAAAATATTCATTAACCTTTCAACCCCTAATTCACGTTCAAAACGTGACCATTTCTTTATATGTGCGCAGGACGGACATAGGGGAGGCATTAGGGGTTAAAAGATCCCATTTTATCCAGTGTGAATAGCAAAATTTTACCCCTGGTAAGTTTCCATCGAAAAATAAAAATCTATGGCAGGATTTGACCATGAGCATGATGACGAATATTTTCTGGAGTATGATGACCATTTGCAAACGGTCACGCTATGGACAGCTTGGTTTAAGAGACCTTCGACCGTGGACGGAGATTGAATTACTGTAGGCAGGGAAAATGTTTTGCATGAAAAAAGGACGTCAATTGCTACGCTCACCTTTCGGCGCGTGTTGGTAGATATATTCTCACGTTTTAAATGCGTCAAGCAAATGAACATTGCGCCAGGCTCTCCATTGGTACCCTTGGTAATTGACTCTATGTTGGAAATTTTCACCAAGGAAGGTTGCTGGCTGACATCAGTAAAGCAACTCGTTTATTCGGCAGCAGACCATGATCTACGGAATCTGACATCCAAAATTTCGGAACGCGACTGCAACTTAATCGAAATGCTTGCGCCATTGGTCAAAGAATTAATTCTTATGGTTAGCGAACTGCCAAAAGATGGCTCTGAACTGTCGAAATGGTTTTGGAGCGCGGTTTCGAAATGCGCTGGGCTGAAGAAACTTTACTTAAGCCGAACGCATCCAGGACTTCACTTAAATACGGATATGAGCAAGTGTTTGAAATCACTCACGAATCTGCGCTCATTGCACGCGTTTGCTAACAGTGAAGAGAATCTAAAAGCTTCATGGTTTGTTGAGTCGTTCTCCAACAACACAAAAGTGCGAAAGTTGTACATCAATCGTTGTGGTGGCGATTTAATTGAACCTCTCTCCACACCCAGCGTTTTGGAAATAATTTCACGCCTTCACTCAGTTGAAATTTCGATCAACACAAATGATTTCGATGAATTTCGAAAGAAGCAGATGACAGACGTTCGCAAAATTGTTCAAGCATTGCCTGTAAAGGGTTACGTAAAGGTCGATCACCATATTTATGTTTACCCATCCACGCCGATCAACGACAGCGTCGAAGCTGTATTGAATGCGCTTTCGTTTTGGATGACGATTTCCGATGAAACCTGTCGAACTGTCAAACTATTTGCGCACGCAACTGACCTTGTAGCACACAAGTACGTCACCCTTACTCGACAAGCGATGGACGAGCAGCTCTCTGGTGTCAGATTAGAACATCGCCCCAATTGCACCATTTTGCAGTTGAGGAACGCTAGAATTGTAGTCTATTCCAAGTACTGTATTTATTCTAATAATACGACCGTATCCAATAGAGCGACCCCATAGAGAAGGAACGAAAAATAGTGTGATCCCTCTAGTAGTACTAATAACAGTACTATAATAATGAATATCTAATAGTATCCATCTCTAATAGTGTGACCCTCTTGCAGTTGATTGAAAAATGTTTACGCCGCCTCAATGGTCGACGGCAATCCCCTATTAAATGCGCTCTCATTCTGGTAGTTAATCTCAGAAGAAACGGGTCAATCAATTAAACTTTTTTGTGCACGCGACCGACGAAATTCTGATCAAATACGTAATTCTAACTCGACAAGCAATCGACAGCGTTGAAAAGGAAGAGAGATTTGCTGGTGTCAAATCTGAACATCGCGCCAATTGCACCATTTTGCATTGGAGAGACAGAAGAATCGTGATCTATTGCAATTACATTGGATACGTACAGAAATATGTTGCGGCTGAACATCTTGGTTCCTTCCTGAGCAGTCAGTTCAAAATGTATTTCTGGACTTTCTCGTTGGGGGGGGGGGGGGGGTAGGGGGGTCCGAACCCCCCTGGACCCCCTGGTTACAGGTATGGTAACGACTTGCTTTTGATTCATTTATCGTTCACCTAAATGACGCACTTTTGCTTCCTGTGTTCTTCGTTCCTGCTAACTAAACGTGTTGTATGTATCAGGAAAAGTGACGTTTGTCGGCAAAAAGACCCTCAGGAAGACAGACCAGTTTTTTGCTGATGTCAGGCGCATTCTTTAAGCGTATCATAGGTAGCAGTTGTCTCATTTCATCTGTATCTGCTGCCCGTGCCCGAATTCATAACTCATATGCGGATAGTGCGTGGGTCGTAGGTAAATTGTGCTAAGTACACAAACTGCGTTTTATCAGGTGGTTGGTTGATCGCGCCAGGCCCGACCCGTTCTTTGTGCACAGACGCTTCGCTTGTCGGATTCTGCTGAAAGAAAACTGGGATAGTGAACAATGTTTCAGTAGTACTAATAATAGAAAATATCGCTAATTGCTAATAGCAAAAACTTAAATTAGCAAAAAAGCCTAAGTCTTAACAAAGTTATTTTCTTGTGACTGAATTTTTTGCTGAGTAATTTTAACCGACTTGTTGAAGTTAACTTATTATGTAATAAATTGTTTAAAAGCACGGTTTTGCGAGATATATAGTCGTTAAAGTGAACAACTGACGCATTTAGAATAATATTATGCCTGAAAAATCACTTTTAAAAACGGCATAGTTTCCATCGTAGGTACATAGTTTATCCCCGGAAACCTTACTACGCTAATTTGGAGAAAAAATTAATTACGTTCAAATAACTACGTTACAACTATGAAAAAAATTCTACCTTAGTTATCATTCTTGAGTTTCTTTTTCAAAAAAACAGAGCTGCAGACATCGCTTTTCAATTGTGGAGCCAGAATTGAAACAAAAAGGGGCTATGTGGCACTTTTTTGTTCATATGAGACATTTTTTCAGATAAGTTTCTACATTCCATAAATATCTCGCGAACGACAAGACATAATGGAAATGAACGTAATTCGTTTGGATGATTTGGTCTTACAATGCTGCACTTCTCATATGAACATTATTCATCGAATCTTGCAAGAACCAGTTAGTCAGCGATTTGCAAATGCCCTACGATTGGCTAATGTGACTAGCAAAGTATCTCTAACTGTAAAAGACGAGAAAATTGAGATGGAAAAGGCATCACGGTTACCCGTGACCATTGAAAGGTTTCACATTGTCATAATCGGTGGATCGAAAATTTCTGACTGGAATCTGACAATTCCAACTGAAGAACAGGTACTTACTTAGTTTCCATTTGCCTCGTTTACATTACCATAGCCTGGTCGTTCGAGTGGATTCATTTATTCATCTGTACCCTTCAAAAATTTGAAAAAACTATTAACATGTGTAGTTTTCAGGAGCAAAAACTTTTCTGAAATCTAAAATTTAAGCAAAATATAACTAATTCTTACTTCTCCCTGTGATTTGCTTTCAAATTTCGGTCCCTGGTTTATATCTAAATTGCGACAATTCTTTTTTCCGTGGCAAAACAGAAACATGGACGGCTGTCGACCCATAGGGGAATTAGCGATAAAAGATTCCATTCTCATTCGTGCAAAATTCAAAAGTTCACTCCTGGCATGCTTTCCAAAGTAAAAAATTCTCTTGCGGGTATTGATACCCCCAACTCCAAAGTACCCGAAGATATGAGACCCCTTGGGGCATAGGTGTAACCAGGTGGGGGTCGGACCCTCCCTACCCCCCCCCCCCCCCCGAGCGAAAAAGCCCAGAAAAACATTTCCGCCATCAAGTGGCGAAAAACTTTTTGGTGATTTTTTTGAATTATCGCGGAAATCCCGACACGAAGGTACGGTACCTCCCCC